>JBCNYH010004082.1:0-14253 GCA_039654325.1 Tandanus tandanus | reverse complement strand
CTGTGGAAGAGGAAGAGCCTGGGGGTTCAGAGGGGGGTCTGCCTATCACTGGGGCTGAGGTCACCGAGGTAGTTAAACAGCTCCTCTGTGGCCGGGCTCCAGGGATGGATGAGATCCGCCCTGAATACCTCAAGGCTCTGGATGTGGTAGGACTGTCTAGGTTGACACGTCTCTACAACATTGCGTGGTCATCGGGGGCCATACCTCTGGATTGGCAAACCGGGGTGTTAGTTGAGGTGAACAGGCTACAGGTCATTTCTGAATTTAAATACCTTGGTGTTGTTCTTGATAGCAAGCTCCCCTTTAAATCACATGCTGACCTATGCTCACTCAATGATTTTTTCTCATATAACCTCACATAACAACCTGTCTCAAACTAATAACACCACTCTCAAATCACTACTTTCTTTATATAAACAAACACTCAAAGTACTGGACAGGAAATCCAGTTATTATTATCACTGTAAAATTTTACCAAAATACAATTTTTTAAAACTTTGAAAATCTGATTAAATACACAAATTCTTGCCTTATGTACAAAATCCTTCATGGATTTGCTCCTCCTGTGTTGCAGGAGTTTATAAAAAAAACTGTTAATACCTCCACAAGGAGTGCAGCCAGAGGAGAATCTGTATTTTCAGTAAGGGCTACTCGCAAGTGGAACTCTATCCCAGCTCATATTAGAAATATTACATCATATGCTTTTTTCAAATGCACATTGAAAAAGTGGTTAACTACTCGACAGCACTGTCAACATTAAATTCTTTGCTTGTTCCATCCCCTGTGCTCTGCCTGTCTGTGCCTTTTGGCATTGTCTTCTAGGTTGTCTGCTAGGTCTTGCCCCTATTGCTTAGTTTTTAATGTCTTTTACCGTTGTTTCTGTATGTTTAGTTTGTTTGTTTGTTTGTTTGTTTGCTTCCTTAAGTTCTGTTTTGTCCATCGTAATTGTGCAAAATAATTTTTAGATTCACATTATAACTAAAAGAGTCTGGATCCAAAACACTATATATCCATTTCGTTTGTGTCTGTTTTTGTGTTTGTTTTTTTCTGGTATGAAAATGTGATGAAAGGAAATTGCTTTTTTTGTGTTTTATCAATAATTACTGCTTTTTGAAAGATCAAAAGCTAAATTTTTTAAATCCATAACTAATCAATTTGTTTTAAATGAACCAATATTTTTGGTCAAAATGCTATATATCCATTTCACTGTTTTTTTTTGTTTGTTTGGTTGTTTTTTTTTTTTTTTAATTTACAAAAAACGCTAAATATCCTTTTTCATCAAATAGCATAAAAATAGTCAATCTTTGCAAGTTTATTGACAGAAAGGTGAACAACAAGCAGGGTATTGTCTTAACTTGAAAAATTACCAAATTAAATATTGTGTATAAAAGGCCCAAAATGTCATTAACACTGATTACTCTGATTTTGTGTTGAAAAGTTCATTGCAGTTTGGTATAATGACAAAGTTCATTTCCAGTTTTACACGTTTGTAATAATTCTGTTGTGTTGACACATGGTCAACAGATAAATGAATGCAGAACTTCAACAGAGTTCAGCAGTCCTATGCCTATACCATGCCTATTAACACTGCATTCCATATTTAAAAGTGAATTACAATGTGCACATCAGAGTATTAGATTACCCAGTTATAATTTTAGTCCTTAGATTTATCCTACCACCACCCAATTCTATCCTTCCAGGCAGCTTCATCTCTCACCCAGGAATGGCAACATTTTGCCTTCTCAGTAGCCACGAGCGTAGTACAGTGGTGCTTGAGAGTTTGTGAACCCTTAAGAATTTTATACATTTCTGCATAAATATAATCAGGTTTTCACACAAGTCCTAAAAGTAGATAAAGAGAACCCAACTACATAAATGAGACAAAGAATATTTGACTTGGTCATTTATTTATTAAGGAAAATGATCCAATATTACATATATGTGAGTGGCAAAAGTTTGTGAACCTCTAGCATTAGTAGGCATTTTGAAGGTGAAATTAGAGTCAGGTGTTTTCAATTAATGGGATGACAATAAGGTGTGTGTGGGCACACTGTTTTCTGAAAAGAACATGGATCTATCAAAGCCTAGTGCAGCTAACTGGGTTATCAAAGGTCAGCAATGTCTCTAATTGTTTGTGGTGAGAGGCATGTAAAAGAACCTGTTGTTTGAAAAGAGTATGCTGTTAGCATGTTTCTGCCCTGTGATGGCCTGGCAAGCTGTCCAGGGTGTACCCTGCTCTCGCCCAGAGTTGGCTGAGATGGGCACCAGCCTCCCTGTGACCCTAATTAGGATTAAGTGGTTCAGAAATGAATGAATGGATCTTTCAAAGTGTCAACACATGTCTGTGGAAGTGTATCATGGCACGAACAAGAGATTTCTGAGGACCTCAGAAAAAGTGTTGTTGATGCTCATCAGGCTGGAACAGGTTACAAGCCATCTTTAAAGATTTTGGACTCCAACAATCCACAGTAAGACAGATTGTGCACAAATGGAGGAAATTTAAGACCATTGTTACCCTTTTCAGGAGTGGCCGACTAACTAAGATCACTCCAAGAGCATAGTATGTAATAGTCCGCAAGTATACAAAGGACCCCAGGGTAACTTCTAAGCAGCTAAAGGCCTCTCTTGCATTGGCCAATGTTGCTGTTCATCATGAATCATGAATTCACCATCAGGAGAACAATGAACAACAATGGTGTGCATGGCAGAAAGGCTTTTTGGAGAAAGGAAAAACACTGAATTCCAGAGAACTATAGGAAGAACCTTATCCCATCTGTGAAACATGGTGGTGATAGTATCATGGTTTGTGCCTGTTTTGCTGCATCTGGGCCAGGACGGCTTGCCATCATTGATGGAACAATGAATTCTGAATTATACCAGCAAATACTAAAGGAAAATGTCAGGACATCTGTCCATGAACTGAATCATAAGAGAAAGTGGGTCATGCAGCTAGACAATGCAGTTAGACAATGCAGTTAGACAATGATCATTCTACAAAAGAATTGTTAAAGAACAAAGTTAATGTTTTGGAATGGCCAAGTCAAAGTCCTGACCTTAATCCAGTTGAGATGTTGTGGAAGGACCTGAAACCCACCAACATCCCTGAGTTGAAACTGTTCTGTATGGAGGAATGGGCTAAAATTCCTCCAAGTCGATGTGCAGGCCCATCAACAATTACCAGAAATATTTAGTTGCACCAGATACTGAAATCAGAGTTTCACATATATTTTCCGAGTCACAGATGTGCAATATTGGATCATTTTCCTCAATAAATAAATGACTAAGTAAAATATTTTTGTCTCATTTATTTAACGGGGTTCTCTTTATCTATTTTTTAGGACTTGTGTGAAAACGATGATGTTTTAGGTCATATTTATGCAGAAATGTATAAAATCCTTAAGGCTTCACAAACTTTCAAGCACCACTGTATGTTGGAAATGTCACAGCAATACTGGCCTCTGAGTGGTCAGTGGGATGTGTCGCATTCTGTACAGAAACTGCTGTGATGCTAGTCGCGTTTTGGAAGAAAGGTTGGTTTTAGTAATGGGTAAATCAGTGGCAGATAGCGTGTTTCAGTGAAAATTGTATACACTGGGAGAAAATTATGATAATTACTGACAAACTGGTGGTGGGAGTTTTGAAAATGGTGTTAATCGCTTTTTTGGAACCAGGCACTTTACTTATTCAGTGTTTTTTTTGGTGTTCATTTCTCCAAGATATCAGAATCATTTTTAATATTGAAAAAAGTATATCACTCATTAAGAGATTTTAGGCAACATTCAAGAAAAACCTTGGATAACATTTTTAAAGGGCTAGGCTAATGAGCAAACTGTAGCACAAACAGCAATCATAAAACAAATGAATTATAAGCACTTTATCATTTAAATAGATAGGAAAAGTCTTTGTACCTATAAGGACAATTCATTCACCCACTGGTTCAAAGAAAAATTATATGTACACTAAAATCATACAATTAACTCATTACAAAGGAAAATGCATTCAAATTACAGAAAACTTCATGCATAGTTTAGGAACAGTTATTATGATTGTATTTTTACCTTTTTTTTTTAATTAACGTAACTCATTGTAAGGTATTCCTGAAAAACTGAATATATTACACCCATTTGTATATGTATAATTTGTACCTGTCATTATTCAAAAGGAGTGAATTACAATTTTATTATTCATCTTTCATTAAGTAATAATTTACTTTTGTTTGACATAAGAGTTAGGGCACTTTTTCTTCATTGCATCAGCAGCAATGTTGACGATCTGATCAAGTGCCTTGAGAATCAGAAGATCCATGTCGTCTTCTGTGTCAATCTCCTCATGGTAATTCTTCACAGGGAAGATGTGATTCATGGGTACACCCAATGCATTACTACACTCTTCCATCTGGAAAATACAAACATAGTTTCTTAGTCTCAATTTTTAGGTTTCTACTTGCTTGTGTTGCTCTTGACTTGCATCTTGTTTTCACTTTGTTTCGTTTTGCTTGTCTTTTATTTAATAAAGCATCTGACCTGGCATCCATCTCCATTACTTTTGAGACTACCTCATGGTGTTACCACTATCTGGAAAAGACTAAAACCCCTGTCATGTATGTTGCACAACAGGTATACAACAGGTCCACGACTAAAATTTGTGTAAATTCCTAGGACAGTTGTGGGCGGATCGTACAAAACACTTAAGTTGTCTGACAGAAAATGTTGTCGAAGACACCTGTCATGAAGATAAAAAATTTCCATCTCGTAGGTAACATCAGGTCCATTTCCTAGGTCTGTTAAATTATGCCCCATGACATCCTGGCTATAGAATATATGAATTTCATACACTTTTTGCTTCATTTGATGCACTCTGAATCATATAGTTTTCTTACAGTAGTCCTACGATTGCTGTACGTTAAACCAACAAGACTTCCTTATATACCCACATGTATCATACAACATTTTTATCACAGTGTTGGGTTGAGCCAAACAGGAATTGTACATAAAATGGGTATCGTAGGAATATTGTACTAGGACTTCAATCTACATCATTCAATTCTGCTGTATGCATACTATATTTGTACAACAAATAAGATCATAGGATGGTTGTGAAAGGGAATTTACCCATAAGGACTGAAATTAGCTGGCTTCAGTGGGTTTTAGTAAATTTTTTTTTTGTATAAAGTTTCATCATTTAGGTCTAACAAAGTCTAAATCATAGTACTAGAAAATGTGGAAAAATCTTTATCTTAATATCTGTCTTATCCATAAAGTAAAAAAAAAGAACCTTATTTTATGGGTTGTTCACATATAAATGTTAGGATGATTTATATGACCAAATAATTACCTTGGTTCTGATCTTCTTGCTGGTGTAGATCTTCCTTATGTCTTTTTTAACCAGTGGACATGCCAAATCTGGTCTCGTCATGACAATTACTTGTGGCATCTCTGAAAGATATGATCTTATGATATGTGATGCATTGTTTACAAACAACTTTTACAATATAAAAAAAAACATTTTGTTCAAGTTAATTGGTCATTCTTTTAAAATGTATATGACTTAATAATGATGTAATGAATTAAGATTGTTTGAATATTTTAATTTATGAAAAGCAGCCTTACGATGTGCTGTAGCCGCCTCACGAATGTACTTCAGCTTTTCAATTACTTTATCTTTCATCAGTGACACTTTGTCCGCCGCTATAATGTTGACAAGACAGAAGGTTTGTTCTTCAATGGTTGGGTTGCTTCTGTAGCCAGGGTCATTTGGAGCCACCGCTGATAATGGATTAAACTATGAATATAACGGCAAGTTAAAATTTTAACGTCAAATTTTTTCAAGTGTTTATTTACAACCATAAAGTCTAAGCTGACAGAAGTAATAATTTATTAGCTCAACTGAGATCAATGAATATTATTCTCACTTTGTATCCTTCCTGAAGAAACCCCTGCACAGCTGTCTCAATGTCCACGATTTGGACACCTTCATCACTTTCAAGTCCCATGATATCATTGAAGACAAATGGCAAAGGGGAACCATCCTCTCCTTCAATATAATGGGTTGTGTACTGTAAAGCAAATTCAAATGTATTATGTACCACAATCTGCCATTCCCAATTTGCTGCTGTTGATACCCTGATAGTTACATTTGCCAAGGAGGTTATATTTATGGTTAAGTTAGTATGTTTGTTAACAGGATTCTGCAAAAAGTAATGTGTGGATTTTCATGATTTTTTTTCACCATAGGTGGGGCTTTGAAGAAGAACAAGAAGAACAAAATCTCCTTTCGATGTGGAGATGATCTGGATCAAATTCTGGACTTTTTTTTTTTTTTTTGGATTTTTTAATATTGTAAGACAGGACTATTTTTTCCCCAGCTTGGTGGAGGTTTGCACTCTGAGTGCTCTTTTTGTAAATTATGTACTAAAATATTAAAATACTTGCAGTTCTTGTGAAACTTCTTCCGGATCCTGTAGCAGCCAGAGCCTCAGAGGTGATTCGTCCTTGGAATGTATTATTGACTGAGTTTATGAAACTGGACTTTCCTGCTCCGACTTCACCAACAACAAGAATCCGGACATGCTCTACGCTCATTCTTCTGAGATTAAAGCACCTTAGTTTCTGTTCAAGTTCGTCTTTTTTTCTAAATATATATAAAAAAAAAAAAAATCACATTCTGAAAACCCAGATGAATTCTAATAAGAATTAATTATTTGTTAATGTACTTCTTGTATTTATTTTCATTTGTTTTATTTTTTTTCATTTGTTTTATTTTTTTGTTTGTTTGTTTGTTTTTGTTTTTTGTGTGTTTTCTTGGGTCTATCTTTTGGGCTGTTTATACTGTAATTTGTAGGCTTAATAGCCTCAGAGTACGATATAGTACACAAATGTTGATTAAGCTAACATTAACATAAAGTTAATGAGTAATTGTGTAAAACTGTACACAAGGTAAGGAACTTACCCCCAGGGCATCAGCCTCCATGGCTTATCAAATTCTGAAAGACAGAGTCATCAAAAATAAACATTATAAATATATATATGTGTGTGTGTTTATATTAAATGAAGTTAGTCTGTATGTTTTTGAGTAAATTTAGGAACACAAGCAGTGGTTAGTGGTTGTATATGAGGTAAAACTGAAAGTGTATAAACAGCGTAATGATAGCAAACAGTTAATCTCTGTCATAGTTTCTCATTTATATCTTTACATCTACTTTATAATTATCAAATATTAGTGCTTAATAGTACTTGCAACCTTGTGGGATTCTGCAACTATACAATCAATATAATCAACCCAAGAATTTATGTAAAGTATTCTTTCCACAGTAGTAGCCAATTTAGTCATTCTCAAAACAACTGTTGGACCCCATTATTCTCTGTGCAAAATGCTAACTCAGATTGTTCCAAGATAGTAAGCAAATTAACACCTTTGTGAATTCATTAAACATTTTTTAAGACTGACTTTAATGCTGAGCTGTTACCTGGTGGAGCTTGTGGGAGTTGCATAGTTGTTTCTGCTTTTGGGGGCTTGGTAGTTACATGTCCTGCTGCTTGGCGATTGGAGTGAGGGTCATGTCCTGGTCTTGAGGGCTCGAAACGAGGTTCATGTCCTGGATTTGTAGGCTTGGACTCTGACCCCCCCATTTTTTAATGAATCCTTTTTTAAAATCCTGCTGAAAAATTATTTTTAGTTGAAATTATAAATTGTTCAACACCAAAATAAAAAAATAAAAAAAATCTTTATTCTTTTTTTTTTAAATTTAAGATAATTAGCTCTGAGGAGATGAATTAGATTGAGGAATTAATAAGACTGAGGAACATTGTTGTGATTACACAATATAATTTCACTATATATATATATAGTATATCCAGTGTGATTTTTTATTTAATTATGCTTTAAGAATTAAAATGTACTTTTACATTATAGTACTTTTACATTATACTTTTAAATATAGTTCCCTGCAATAGAAAAACTAAATATATTGTAGATTACCATCATATTTTAAATACATATGCATGCCTATTTTTACATGTAAATACATTTTAAACTTGAATGAAAACTGATGAATAAGTACATTTTTAAATAGATTCCTGTAATAATTGTCACACCATATTTAAGAAGCAATGATATAAAATCGTTCTATGTATCAAATCTGTACACCATATGTACTCACCACTTACAGTTATTTCCACTCTTAGTCTAGCTGTCAATATTTAGTTTCTTTACCATTAGTTCTTGGGTGTCTCCTCCTGCTGTGACATTTCTTTCGGTTGCGTTTTCTTTTTTTTTTTCTTTTTATGCAAATGGAAAGTGAAAGAATGCTCTTTCAATTACTGCGTAAAATATTATCACTAAAGCATCTGGTATGATGATATGTTCTGGTGAGTTAGTAGTCTTTAAGAGTGGATGTAAATTGAATATAAAAGGTCTACACTCCTCTGTTAAACTAGCAGGTTTGTGTGATGTTTCAAAAAACTAGGTTAAATGTGTAAAAAAAAAAATTCCTCAAAGACAATAATAAACAAGTGTTTCCTCTAATATTGATGAGAAGACCAGAACAAAACTGGTACCAAGAGGCCGATACCAGCATGAAAGTGTTGTAGAAAATTTTGACAAGTACTAGTTGCTTCCTCCTTCTCATATATCTCATATAAATATTCTTCATATATCATTCGTATAATGACGTACGGTTGCAAGGGTTATGGAAAATTGAAGCTTTAATCAGAGTAGAAGGAATAATAACTATATTTTCCTGCAAAGTTTTAGGGCATGATGTGACATGATGTGTTCGCTATCAGGATTACACAAAAAATATATTCAGATTTTCACAAAGATTTCTACCAGAGATGGTTTGGAAAATAAGCCTTCATTAGTTTTTAGAAATGATCCAGATCAAATTCCAAATCCAGGATTTTTTTTAAAGGATTATTTAACATAAGGCCATGTTGATATTAAGTATAACAACATGCTTGCTAAAACAGTATTGCTTGAATGGCGGTGTGCTATTATAAGAATGTAAAGAGAAACTGACTGGTTCAAAGCCTCCTTCTATAAATGTTAAATAAATCTTCAGCAAACTTTATATCAGTTTATACTTCGAATCACACACACACACACACACACACACACACACACACACACACACACACACACACACACACATGGAGAGTACTGTCCATGTACACACAGACAATAATGTAAACTCATAGACACATGGGGGACGGGACCTGTAAGGAGTTAATGATACCCAGTATGCACCCCAGAAATCCCCCCCCCCCCCTCCTCTCTCTCTCTGTCTTTCACTCTCTCTCTCTCTCGCTCTCTCTTTGGTAATTGATTCTGAATTGGTTTTTTTGAATTCCTATTTTCATTCATTCGTTCATTTGCTGAACCACTTCATCCTACTAAAGTCGCAGGTAGGCTGGAGCCTATCTCAGCCGACTGTGAATGAACGTAGGTTGCACCCTGAACATCTCACAGTCCATTACAGGGCCAACACATGCAACCATTTACATTCACACCTATGGGCAATTTGAAACTTCCAGTTAGCCTAATCGGCATGTCTTTGGATTGTGGAAGGAAACTGGAGGACCTGGAGAAAACCCATGCAATCATGGGGAGAACATGCCAACTCCACACAGAAATGCCCTTGCCGAGCCCGGGACTCAAACCCAGGACCTTTTTGCTTTGAGGTGGATGTGCTAATCACTATACTACCATGCTGCTTAAGTTCCCATTTTCTAAAAGGAAACTGAAATATTCACTGTATGAACCTATTCCAAGGTAATCTGATAACATAACTGTTGAAAAACTAGCATTTCTGGTTTAGTGAGTGGCGGGAATACTTTACTTCACAATGTTTAACTTATCTCAGAGTGCTGCTTATTATATAACAATACATTAGAACACAAAGTAAATACTTCAGGAAATATGTGAGGAAATAATCTCTGACAGATTTTAGTCCTGGTGCCAGTTTTTGTATATATACTAAAAAAAACAAACACTGACAATTACCGTAGCTAGCTAATATCAAAAGCCCACTTGATTTTCTTAGGTTTCCGAAATATAAGTAAATAAACAAAATGTAATATCCCAGCTGTTATGACACTTTTGAGCTTCAAAGAAACAATGAACACAAGTGACATGAGCTTGGGGCAATTAAAAAGGTTCACTCTTATTTGCTGTACAGTCACTTTTCAGCAAACAATTTCTTATGCTCTTGAACTCACACACACAAACACACACACACACACACACAAACACACATAGATCTATGCACTTCTCCACCTTCCACCATTCATTGTAACACAAAGTGCACCAATTATTTAAATCATTACTTGAATAGACCAACAAGTGTTCAACATGTGGGCATCCTTCATGCAGTCGGGCCACTGGAGTGGGGACTGATTGGAACAAAGGTTGAAAAGGTGTGCCAGCATGTGGTAACATAAGTTGAGGACATCCACTTGATTGCCAGACACTCTTTTTCTATGGTGCTGTCCTTGGTCTCTCCCACAGTATGGGACACCCCTTCCCCTCCCCCACCTGGAGCAAAATGGCTCCTGGTCATCTGCCCAGTGTGACAGTCTACAAGATAAAAGGGAGGGGAAAATGTGTAGAAGCAGTCCACCACAGAATGCAAATTTTCAAGTGAATAACTGTTGGCACGGCTGTATCTACTGAACCAAATCTGGTGCCCCTTTTTATTGAAATCAGTCAGCACCCTGGCGACACCCAAATAGTTAGGTACATTCTATGTAGCCATCCAACCTCAGGAACTGCCTCAAATCCTTATTGGTCTTAAGTCTCGGGCAGGCCACAGTTGCTGCTGTGTTATCAATTTGGGGACACTTCCAAAAAGCAAAAGACAGGCAAGATATATATGTTCAGGGTATACTCCGCCTTTGCCTGCAGTCAGGTAAGATGGGCTCCAGCCTGCTCATGGAGAGTTATGTAAAATGAACAATTGCAAAAAAAAAAATTACCTGTTTTGTGTGTAATTGCATGCAAAAAGACTTACATCACTCAGGCAAGATTTTGTGCAAATAAAGCCTTGAACCAAGGTTTTCATGGAACACACATGTAAAGGATGATATTCTCAAGTTAGGAATGTAAACCATTAGATGCCTTATGACTAGAGTGCTTACTGTTAATAAATCTATACCTGATCACTGATTTAGTTTACAATCTTTACAATAAACTTGCATTTGGCCAAGCAAGTATGTAGTTTTAAATAAAGCTAACTGCTATGAACACCATCCTAACATAGTTACAAAGATTTTCAAAAAGAGTTTCAGGGCAGAAAAAGCCCTGGTTAAGGTTATAAATTTTGCATTTTTTGAGCACCCGAAAAATTACAATACATCTATATTCATTTAATTCAATAGAAACATTTAGGCGGCTCAGTTATAAGACTTTCTTTATTGATTTTGAATAGATGTAGTAAAAATACTTACAAACAGCATAATTTTATTTATTACGAAACCAGTTACACATACTAAATTGTTCACTACAGCAACAATATAACCAAATGAGTGTATATATGTATATATATATATATATATATATATATACATATACACACACATATATAAAATAAGGAAACAAATTATCAAGAAAGCTGTAGCACTGCTTATAACTGGGGTCGAAACATCAAAGTTATATTAATTACACATCTTTCTCCTGGGAGTATGATGACAAATGTTAAACATAGCTAGCTTGCTTACTCAGTAATGATACATAGAAAATTAAAAGAAGTTCATGATTTGCATTTTTTATGGAGTTTGGAAAAGGACTGAAGAATGTGCTCACATTTTCACCATCCATAACTCTATTATATATTTATTGTACATAAATCACATGTTTAACTTGCACTTTGTTCATTTGCACAATGCTACTGTTTGCACATCTGGTTGATACTTAACTGCATTTTGTTGCTGAGTACCAGTACTACACAACGATTAGTTATCTATCAATCTCTGTACATGTTTGTTACATCACCCTAATGAGTTACTTTTTCCCATTGTCTGACAATGCTGGTCTTAGTATGCTGAAACAGAGCCACATTATGAAGCGTGTGTGGCCTTCTCAAGGAGCATGGAATGGAGTTGAGGCTCTGGAGTTTCTCGCACGTGGTGTTTCCATTGATCATTGGTAATGTTAGGTGGCATTTTGCTTTGCAGTGGGTTTTTTCATTTAGTTATGGGGCAGGTGATGGTGCCACAATCACTCTACAACTCTTCATCCGAACTCTCAGGATCACGGTTTCGTTTGATGATGTCAGGGCCTGCCTTTAGAGCCTAGTAAATATACAAATTTAGCATTTCATAACCTAAAAAATAACTGAGCATTTTAAACAAAGCAAAAAAAAAAAAAAAAAAAAATGTGTCACCTGTAAGTCACTCTTGCAAGCATCTTTGCCTTCTAATGTGGATGTTTCCAGCATGGCAACCATATGTCAAACTTTTCCTCCCCAAACCCCCAATTTTGATGGAGGGCCTTTTTGCTTAACCATGGCTTCATTTGGTAGGATCCCTGTGGAGCGCAGGACTCTCTGTCTGGGTAAAGGAGATGTGCTATCTTCCTCTTCCTCAGCTGTGCTTTCTTGGGGTTGGCATAGCGATGAGACTTGAGAATTTGAGCAATTGGAGGAGATTCTGATTTTAGTGGGTGCATGCGATGTGTGGGCTGGACTGTTACACGATGCAGGCTGCTTTAAATGAGGAGTACCATTTTCTTGCTGTATACCACCACACTGGGTAGTATGCCATAGAAAGCCATACCCATACATTCCTAGTTGCGTATTTGAAGCAGGGTTGACTCCTAGAGCAGCTTGGTGCTTTGGGGTTTTGCTTTTGTCTGACTGCTTTTCCTTACTGTAAGTGTCAGCCTCTTTTAGGGGATCTCTCAGAGGGTTAATGGCTAACATTAACTTCTTCTGATGTCCTGTAATACAAAAGAATGCAACAATACAACCATGCAGATCCTTGTGTAAATCATTGATAGAAAAGCCATTAATATAATTATTGTGGACCTAGAGCACAAAAGCAATACAGTAATCTCAATTTTACTCTTCAGTACCCAGCTTGGTAATGCCGATCTCTTGCAAGTCCTCCAGAGTAATGACACTGACAAAGTCCATGGTGTTGTAGCCATTCTCAACAAGAATCTGATAGTACTGACTAAGTCCAATCAGGGAAAGCCACTCAGATATGATGGTCTAGAAAAACATGAGGATAAGGAGAACACAAAGACCACCTGTCCTTAAGAACTAAGGTAACAATGAATATAATAAATTTAAGATTGTTTTGGGAAAAATCTTACTGGTTTTTCTTTAGGAATCCAGTCAGGAATGTTCAGTTTGGTGATTTCAGACAGCATTTTTTTCCTGTGCCCAGGTTTTGTCACACCAATTGCTGTAAGATCCTGGAGTTAATACATGAGATCTCTGTAAGATTAGCCCTGTTTGTGTCATTATCATAACTTAAGAATCTGTGATAAACTCATTTAACCTAGGTTGACAATACAAGTTCAAATGCTACATCTATATTTATGCAGAGAACTATGCAACATACAGGCTTAGGCTCTTTTTCTGGGTGTGAATTTCATTCATTTCTAAAACATGTTATCCTTTGTCAGTGTTGCGGGGAGGCTAAAGCCCATCCAACCATACTCTGGACAAAGGCATGGTACACCCCGAACAGCTCACCAGGCCATCACAGGGCCAACATACATGCACTATCATTTACACTTAGGGACAATCGAGAATATCCAATTATCCTAATGTGCAGCCTTAGGACTGTGGGAGGAAACGGGTACACTGTAGTGTTCATTAAGACTTTTTAAAGACTACAGCCAGCATGAGAAAAAAAGATGAGAAGAAAAATTGCTAGGTTGACAGAAGTTGTCATAATGGTATTTTTGGTGATTGATTTGTGGCTGCTATGGAATGCTGCTTGGTGGGTTTAACAGTATAGCCATTATAAACAGCATGGAAGTATGAGTACATACCTCTGGTGTCATTCTACTGATGGTCTGAAGGTCATATCCAGCTGTCAGAAAGTGACTCTTGTAAAACTGAAGCTGAGCACTAGCAAGCCATTCACTCACAGCCTCTGAGCTCTACAATGCAAAAAGTCCTTTATACTCATATCACAATAAGGCATTTAAATAGTAGTACTTCTCTGTCACATGTGGGACAAGCTGAGTAGGACCCAAATGCAGGACAACAGAGGCAGAGTGGGGATGAAAAAACTGAGGTCTTTATTA
>JBCNYH010003539.1:0-14304 GCA_039654325.1 Tandanus tandanus | reverse complement strand
CTGTGAGCAGGCGGTGATTTATGCCACCGATTGCACAGCACAGCGCGGGTGAGGACACGGCCAGTCGGGCGGGCAGCCGGAACCCCCCGTTTCTGTGACGCCAGAGCCGCCGCGGATGGTGGAGGAATCCCCGAGTCTGTGGCTGTGTGTCCTCCGTCTCACTGTCTGTTTTAAAAAATAAATAAATCAAATAAATCTAACATTAACTATGCGTATACATTCCTTACAACATGTTTGTGTGTGTGTGTGTTTGTATGTGTGTGTGTGGGGGGGTTACACCCCCAGTATATGTGTTGCACAGATTACAATAAGTTGCAAACTAGAGTTACCTCATAATTATATATTGTCAAAGTTTATACAAGTGCACTATGTAAGTTATTTAAATAAGTGCAGTATGTTATTTCATTAATGTGAAAAAAATATTTTTGTTACACATTTATGTTATTCATAATTTGATATTGTTATTGAGATAACAATTAATGTCTTAATATATGCCATGATTACATAAATTCATTACAGGATTTGTTTTTACATTATTTAGAGTATGTTCAATTTTGTGTATGCAGCCAAATTATATATCCTTAACATGTTTTTTTTTTTACTTTAGCCACTAATAGCCAGCAATGTTTTCTCATAGCCAGTTCTCTCTTCTACTATGACCGGCTAATCAGCTAGCCAACCACTCCACCAAGTAGCCAGCCGATTTCATTGCAGCTGGCTGGCTCCCAGGTCTACTGTTAAGTGATGCAGAACCAGGGGCAGAACCAGGACCTGCTGGAGTGAGAACCTCTAGGAGGAATCGGAAACCATGAACAGAGATGGAAAAGTCTGGACTGACCTTTTCAACCTTCTCCCCAGACACACCCGTAAAAGTGTAAGGAAAATAAATGAAAAGTAACTTTGAGATTTAAATAAATGTGTAAATTAGTACGTCTGATATAAATATTTAAATCTGTTACTTCTGTTAAATTTATATACATGTAAATCAGTGGCTCAAATTTAAACCAGAGACTCTAAATACTCAGAGAAATAATTCTGATATTGAAATGAATGACTCTGGTAGTTGGATATAAATCTCAGTAACTATATTTAAATATGTAAATGTGTAACTGTGATATTTATTTATGTAAATGAGGGACTCTGATGTTCCTGCACTCCTACTGACATCTCTGAAAGGGAACAGCAATCAGCATGCAATTACACACACACACACACACACACGGGTGAGAGAGAGAGAGGGAGAGAAAAGTTAAAAGAGATGGGGGGAAAACAGAGAGGAAGGGACAGAGTGAAAGGGAGAGGGAGGGAAGGGGAGGGAGAGGGAGGGAAAGAGTGATAGAGAAGGACAGGGTCAGGGAGAGAGAAGAGATGGGGATAAGGTAGGGAGGGAGAGATTGAGTGATAAAGGAGAGAGGGAGGGGTAGTGAGGGGGAATGGATGAGGGAGGGAGGAAGGGAGGAAGGGTGAGAAATAGAGAGAGGAAAAGAGTGATGGAGAAGGACAGAGGGAGGGGAGAGAAGGGGAGGGAGAGAGAGAGTGTGATGCAGGAGGATAGAGGGAGAAGAGTGAAGGGGAAGGGAGAGAGGGAGAGAGTGTGATGGAGGAGGAGAGGGGAAGGGATAGTTAAATATAATTTAAAGGGATGATATAAAATATTTGTTTCTTTCTGTTCTGGTTGTGTTCCAATCCACAAACTCTACTTGCTGCAGAGTGTCCCAGTGCATGATGGGTATTCTGGCTCTGCTGGTCGACATGCAGTGTTCAGTAAGAAGGTTGGAGCTCAGACGTGTTGGTTATATTGTTTGTGACCTTTTGAGCGATCTGAGCGATCTGTATGGCTCCCGGGGTTTTTAAAGAAAGTCTGAGCTGATTTATTTTAATATCTCTGCAGCGCTGCTGCTGTTGGGTGGATTCCTCTGGGCTTTGCAGCAGAATTACATACTTGATCCTGTTTGTTTTTTGCCACTCCCCTCAGCATCGATCACCCAAGTGTCTCCGCCAAGTTTAACACCGCTAAAGCTGTTTAACACTGCCAAATCCACACAATCCCACTCTTTACCAGCTATTCCAGCTCCTGGCATCTCAGGAACTGGGGAGAGGTGGAGTCTTAGGGGCAGTATCAGAAGAAATAGTGATACGATGTGTGTGTGTGTGTGTGTGTGTGTGTGTGTGTGTGTGTGTGTGTGTGTGTGTGTGAGGGGGGTTTAGTGAAAGCTTTTCAAACTGTAAGACTACTGTGTAGTGTATTGAGTAAACATGCAGTGAATTGTGGGATAGCATAATATGAGGAGCTGCAATCCAAGCATCAAAAGTCAGGACTGAAAAAAAATAAAATAAAAAGATCAACTTCCAAGCTTAAACTGCAACATTATATATATATAATTGTATATATATATATATATATATATATATATACTTCACAAAGTGATGCCATGGCAAAAACTTTTATATCCTATTAAAACCCAGATTCAATATTTATAATAATAAACTTCTCATGAAATTAAATTTCAGTGTATTTCTATTGTATTTTTTAATAAAGATTAATAAGGATTTGAGTTTTATTTTTAAATATTTTAACATTTCCAACCTAATATCTGGAGGATAATGAAGATGATGATTATTATTAGAGAAACTGTTATTTTGTCCAAAAATCCACTTGATCCAGGATTCTTTGTGTGTATAGTTCTCAGTAAAAGGATGTTGTGTGTGATGGAGGTGTTGAATCCAGGGTTGATGGAGTTTATTATAGAGCTGCGGTGTTTGTGTGTATTACTGTAGTGATTGTGCACATCTAGTGATAGGTGAAGTTTAGTGATGATGTAATGAGGAAGCAGTGGGCTGGTTTGGACTCAGCCCCACCCCGTAGTGGATGGTACTTTTGAAATGTATTTGAGTGTGATTGTGTGGTGTCACTCAGGTAGTTGCTGTGTCTACACACACATAAAACTCCACCACATGGAGGGAGACATTTCAGCTGTAGTGTGTGTGCTGTGCTGATGTTAAATCTAAATAATAATCAGTGAACAATAAACTAATTAAAATCACAAAGATGAGACAGAGAGAGAGAGAGGGACAGAGAGGGAGAGACAGACAGACAGACATTGACAGACAGAGAGAGGGAGAGAAAGAAAGTGTGTGTGAGAGAAAGACTGATTTTACATAGTAGCCATGTTTAACGCCTATTTTGAGGCAAAGCCTTCTGTCGAGTGCCTGTTTAAAGTGTGTGTGTGTGTGTGTGTGTGTGTGTGTGTGTGTGTGTGTGTGTGTGTGTTTGTGGAGCCCTGCTAGGGGTCAGCTATTAAAGCCCTTTTATCATGGTTTTATTTTATTTCGGATGAGGTGCTGATGCGAATAAATGGAGCTTCAAGTAGAAGAACTTTTATCACTAAAACATCTCGATGGAGCTGAAGACAACAGTACTCTCTCTCTCTCTCTCTCTCTTCTCTCTCTCTCTCTCTGTCTCTCTCTGTCTCTCTCTCACGCACACACACACACACACACACACACACACACACACACACACAATTGTGATTGATGTGAAAAATGTGCGGTACTTCGTATTACTGTTGCAGTGTGGGGATCAGATAATAAATAGAGAATAAAATGTAAAACTGTACACTCCCATCACCGATGCAACACCATACACCCTGTAACCAATACAACACCATATACCGTACACCGTACACTCTGTAACTGATACAGCACTGTACACCCTGCAACCGATACAACACCATACACCGTCCACCCTACAACCAATACTACACCGTACACTCTGTAACTGATACAACACTGTACACCCTTAAACCGATACAACAGCATACACCCTGTAATCGATACAACACCATACACCGTACACCATGATAATATAATGGATACAACACCGTACACCCTGTAACCGATAGAACACCATACACCCTGTAACCTATACAACACTGTACACCCTGTAACTGATACAACACAGTACACCCTATAATGGATACCATACCACACCGTACACCCTGTAACCGATACAACCCCCTACAAGTTTCAAATTTAAAGTTGTATTGTCATATACAGGTAACAGTGGAACATCACTACTGGCAATGAATTTATTTGACCCAGAGCCCCTTCAATATTGCACATAAGAAACAAACATTGTATATAAATTAAATATTTAGATATATAATATAATATTTATAATATATAATAGTAAAATTCATTCATTCATTTTCTGAACGCTTAATCCTAATTAGGGTCACAGGGAGGCTGGGGCCCATCTCAGCCGACTCTGATCAAGGGCAGAGTACACCCTGAACAGCTCGCCAGGCCATCGCGGGGCAGAAACACACTGATGGCTATGCAGTCTACTCTTGATGAAAATCAGCAATGGTTCTTTTACATGCCTCTCACCACAGACAGTGAGAGACATGGCCAGCATTTGATAACCCAGTTAGCTGCACTGGGGGGACAGCAGTGAGAACCCGTTGATAGTGGGGCTTGAACCCCCGACCTTGGGATCAGTAATCCAGCACCCTACCACCAGGCCACCACTGCCCCTAATATTAAAATATAAAGTAAAAATGAAAAAAACTATATAAATAAAAATATAAGCTTAAAGAAGTATTATATTATATTATATATACAGTAGGACAAATACAGAATACTTAAAAGAAATACTGAAGTAGTTGTAGTGCAGAGGTAGTGATATTTACATGTACAGTGTATACACTGAGTATGCAAAATGTTGTGTGCAAATTATTCTTTATTTCAGCAGTTCAGTAGCCTAATGGTTTGTGGGCAGAAACTGTCCCTGAATCTGCTGGAGTGAATCCAGATGCTCCTGTACCATCTGCCCGACGGCAAGAGCATGAATTTAGTGTGGGCCTGCAAATTTAATGATGGTGCTGGCCGTATAGTTGTGGGTGAACAGGGTATACAGCAGGGGGCTGAAAACACATCCCTGGGGGGCATCAGTGCTGAGCATCAGTGTGGAGGACATCACACTTCGCACCACCTGTGGTCTGCCGTCAGGAAGTCCAGGATCCAGTTGCATAAGGAGACAATGATGCGCAGATATCTGAGCTTCATGACAAGCCTGGATGGAATTATGGTGTTAAGAGCCGAGCTGTAGTTGATAAACAGCATCTGCACATAAGTATTCTTGTGGTCCAAGTGTGAGAGGGAAGTGTGCCAAGCCAGCACTATTGCATTGTCTGTGGATCTGTTTGACCGTTAGGCGAACTGAAATGGGTTGAGGCAGTGAAGATGTGATGTGAGATTTGACTATATGCTCAAAGCACTTCATGATGATGGAGGTAAGTGCTACTGAGTGATAGTCATTGAGGCATGTCACATTAGGTTTCTTTGGGACAGGGATGATGGTGGTCCTCTTGAAGCATGTGGAGATTACAGACAAGAGCAGGGGAAGGTTAAAAATGTCTGTGAAGACAGCTGCCAGTTCCAGTGCACATGCTTTGAGAACATGACCTGGAATCTTGTCCAGTCCAGGAGCTTTCCGTGTGTTTACTTTTTTTAAAGTATTTACACACATCTGCCTGAGGGATCTGAAAAGCACAGCTGTCCTCCTTTGACAGAAACTTCGGCTTGCTGTGGTTCTCAAAGTGGGCATAGAAGTTGTTCAGCTCCTCAGGTAGAGAAGCAGTCACCTCCCTACATTAAAGCACTCCCCCTGATAGTCCGTGATGGTTTTTAGGCCACTTCACATGTGCCTAATGTTTGAGCCACTGTAGCAGGATTCCACCATTTCTCTGTACTGTCCCTTGGACGTTTTTTATTGCTTTTCTCAGACCATACTGGGCTTTCCTGTACTCACATGGATCTCCAGATTTAAATGCAGCTGTCCTCACTCTGAGTGCAGTACGCACTTCTCAGTTGACCCACGGCTTCTGCTTGGGATAAAAGAGAGTAGAATTACCTGCGGTACAATGTCGTTGACGCATAAGTGTATGTATCCGGTAACATATTCAGCGTCTTCATTCACATTATTGTTGCTGGCAGTCCGGAAAGCTTCCCAGTCCGTAGTGCGGAAGCAGTGATGTAACCAATCAGGTCATTCCATCATTGAACCAAGCACATCATCGTCTGATCATGCTACGTCCTCTGCCTATAGGGTGGTAGCAGCAGGACAGAGGAGTAATCTGATTTGTCAAAGGCTTTGTAGGCATATGCAAGCGGGGTGTAAACATGATCCAGGAAGTTATGGACACACGTTGGAAAGTCTACATGCTTGTAGTACTTTGACAGAACTTTCTTCAGCTTCGCCTTGTTAAAGTCACCAGTGTCGGAACTCAAAGCACTCTCTGAGTGGACATATGCTGGGTGGAAGTGGAGTTCCTTTCTTTATCTGGTTATTTCTTAGTCCATGTCCAATAATTCACTACTCACTCACAATACTTAGACAAATAAAGATCTCAATACAGCAGATGAGGAGAAGCAAGATTCCTTTATTAAAAGTTGCAGTCAATCCCAAGAAAGTCAAACCCAAGAAATTCTGAGAGAGCAGCTGGTCTCTAAGGTCTGATCTGATCATCAGCTAACAGCATCAGTGTCAGAATCAGAATCAGCAAAGTCCCTCTGAATTCCCCTTCTTTTTATACAGTTGGCGTCTTAGGACGCCACCCTTTTTGTAATTTGCATATGCTCAAGTTGTTTCCCATTATTTTCATGGTTTAATCTAATTTAGTCCTTCCCATCTTATTTTCCATATTTTTCCATTTCCCATAATTTTCTCACTTGTCTCTCTCATTCGTTCTGCCCTTGATGTGATGTCATTCCTCCTGATATGATGTCTATTTTCTCTATTTAGTTTCCCCTTATTTTCAGGCAAATTTGGGAGTTTTTATAAAAAATTGGCGCTTACTTATAAGCGCCGACCTTCCATGTTTTCTTTATTGCCTCTGTGAGAGTTATTCAGACAGATTATTCTGCACGCTACTTTTTCCACTATTCAACATGTGTACCTTGATCTTCTCTTTTGTATTATTTCAACTTTATCTTGTCTCTAAATATATGTGTATTATTCTGCAAAATATAAGCACAATGCTACTTAATTTCTCTAAATGCATAATTCTCCAAAGTCTTGTAATCTGCCATTTTAACCATTAGTATACCAATGTCCACACTGTCAATATACTTATATGCATATCACGGGTCTTGAGCCTTTGAGCATTACAGTATTCAATTGTTAAGCTGTATCGCGGATTACACATATAGTCACATGACATGCACCTTGTTTTCCAGCTCAGTCAGCTCGTCATACCCTTTTTAGGAGGGGGAGATATGATCACCATCGCCATTACTACCACCACTTGGCTCTTGTTAATCCTGACCTCCTGAATTTCCTGGAGTTTCTTCCCCTGCCTGATCCCTATCTAGGTCTCAGTCCAGGTCCACCCTTCACACTTACCAGCCTTCAGCTGTTACCCAGGATCAGTCTACTCAGACTCAACCTGAAATCCGCAACCAATCTACCCAGGTCCGCTATTGGCATTTTTCCCCACGTCCAAGTTCTCCCTCAGGCTCTCCTTTCCTTCTTCTATGTTCTCCTGAGTGTTCTTCTCCAGAATCTTCTCCCCCAAACTCTCCAATGGAGTATTACCCGGATTCTCCCATCTTTGATTCTCCCACTGACTACTCTCCTACATCTCCTGTGGATCCGGAGCTTCCCTCTTCTACTTCTAGTTCTCCTGTTCCCATAATTCCTCTAGACAGGCTGACTGATCTGTAATCTTCAATAAATCTTATATATCCTTTCCCCCAGTCTTCAGTGTGGTTATTTCATTAGTACATTAAGGTCCATAGTTCTACATGGTTATGTGCCCTTTACGTTAAGCTGCATGTTTCACTTCCACTATTTATATAACTATATTTAAACATCTTTGTGAACAAGAATTACTCTACTTTCACTCTTGTAACTAAACACTACTTTTCAGGTTAAATATTGTTACCTTAATGCTAATTGTAGATCTTAATGCTAAATAAAGCATGATATAATATTTTAATGCTAAATCAAGCAGGATATAAGGTTTCTTCCTGACACCAGCTATAATGAAAGCAGCCTTCGGGTGAAATGCTTCCTGCTGGTCGATAACCTCATACAGTTCGTCTAGCACCCGTGTGGTGTTGACGTAGGGGGGCAAAATAAACAGCGGTAGAGAACACTGCTGTAAACTGTCTGTGCAGGTAAAAATGTCTGCATTTGACCATGAGGTGTTCAAGATCAGGAGAGCACCCCGACGAAACTGTTTGCACAATCCACACACCACCACTTGTTAGTTATAATGCACACGCTGCCTCCCATGCACTTCCCCGATTCCTCTGTTCGGTCCTGGCAGTGAATGGAGAGGCCCTCAGGAACAATAGCCAAGTCAGGGACTGAGGGGTTCAATAATGTCTCTGTAAAAATAAAGACATTGCAGTCCCTAATGTCCTGGTGGAAGGTCATCCTGGCCTGTAGTTTATCCAGCTTGTTTTCCAAACATTGGATGTTAGCTAGGAGAATGCTGAGAGTGGTGTTGTCTGTTTCTCAGCTTGACCAGGACTTCAGCTCTTTTCCCCTTTTTCCTCCAGTGTTGTTCCCACTCAGGTAGCCAAGGTAAGCCACCTCCACTCATTACAAAGTCTGTTGGTGGGGTCTGAGATTGTGAATATTCTCGGATGTCTAGAAGAGTCTGTCTGTTGTAGGTGATTAGTGCGTTGCATGTTGGCAGAAAAGTATACCATATAACCGATACAACACCATACACCATACACCCTGCAGATAATCTACAGAGTTTCAGGAGTCTTGCAGCAGGATGCATTACTCAATCAGTACATCTATTTTATAAATTAAAAGTAGGTGGTAATACGTCTGCCTCAGAAGAAGATCCTGGGTTCAAGTCCTGGGCTTGGAGAGGATGTTTCTGTGTGGAGTTTGCATGTTCTCCCCATGCATGAGTGGGTTTCCTCTGGTGTCCTCCCACAGTCAAAAGATGTGCAGATTAGGATAATTGGGTGTTTAAGATTGCCCCTTGGTGTGAGTGTGAATGGTTGTGTGTGTGTTGGCCCTGCCGTGGGCTTGCCAGCTGTTCAGGGTGTGGTCTACCTTTGCTCAGAGTCAGCTGAGATAGGCACTAGCCTCCCTCAAACCCTAGTAGCATAAAGTGGTTCAGAAAATGAATGAATAAAAGTGAAAAATAAAGTTTATTCAGTTTATAAATAACTGCAGAGGGATTCAAAAACACTGCCTTAAAAATAAAGTTTAACTCTATTTAAATAAAGAAAAAATATTTGTGCTTATAAAGCAAATAAAATGGAGATACATCGAGTGAGTGAGTTAGTGAAGGAGGAGTAAAATTAGTGGAGTGCTATGGAAGGATGGAGGGATGAATAAAATAACAGAAGGGTGAAACGGATGAGTGTCAGTATGAAAGTTAGTTCAGTGCTGTATATTTACAGAATCATTTTATTATAAAAGAATAATAATCTCAGTGGTTTCCAGTGGGAGGATGGAGGGATAAAACAAAAAGAGTAAGGAATAAAAAAGGAAGAGAGGAGAAAGTTACATTGTATTTATTTAAAGTATGATAACATTTAATCTGTAGAACCAGAGAGAGAGAGAGAGAGAGAGAGAGAGAGAGAGGAATGAAAAACAAAAATGATGGAAAGAGGAGTGAGTGATGCTACTCAGAACATGACTAGTGAGTTTGGAGGGATTAGTTTTTGAATATTGATGACACGGGAGCAGTTAGAACATTTTAGCAATAAATAAATAAATCCATAAATCAGTAATAGTAGTAGTAGTAGTAGTGTCATATAACATCATCAACTGGCAACTGAAAGAGATAAAGAAGTTAGATACAAAGACAAAAAAATTACTTACTATGGAAATAATGCACCACCCCAAAGCCAATGTGAAAAGAATATATACCCCCCAAGAAAGAAGGGAAGAAGACTCTCCCAACTTGAATTGTCCTCCAAAACAACAACGATTGGCCTCAATGCCTATGTTCAAAGAACCGATGATATTTGCTGAAACTGGTACACCAACATGAGAAAAACAAGAAGCTCTGCTCTGTGACAAAAGAAGCCAGGAAGTTCATGCAAGAATTTGATGTGTCAGCAATGACGAAGGAAGACCAGGAACAAGTCACCAAGTTTGCAAAGAGGATCAAACAAGAGGCAAAGAATTGTGGTCTGAAGAAAATAAAAGAAAATGGGAAGAAAAGCCGATGCATGGACAGTACCCCAATAGAGTCAAGAAACGTGATGTGAAACAAGAACAGACACATCAGTGGTTATAAAGTGCATGGCTAAAGGCTGAAACAGAAGGAATGATGATAGCTGCACAAGACCAGATCCTAGCTACAGAATCATCAATAATCTCACAGAATCATCAAGGATTGAACAGACCCCAAATGCAGATTATGCAACCAATGCGAGAAGATTATTGACTACATAGTCTCTGGCTGCCCTTCACTTGCAAAAACAGAATACATCCACAGGCACAACAGGTCAGCAGGCTATATCCGCTGGAAAATCTGCAAGCAGAAGAAAAGTGGTACGGACATCAGCCACAGACAGTAACAGAAAACAACAACGTCACAGTATTATGGGACACAGATAAAGAGATACTGGCAAACAGACCAGACATCATTATCAAGAACAGAGTAGAAAAAGACATGCATCGTGATTGATATGACTGTGTCATCTGAAAGAAATTTTACCAGCAAAGAAGTGGAGAAATTATCCAAGTATAAAGATCTGGAAATCTAGGTCACAAGAATGTGGGGGATGAAGACAACACTGGTACCTCTCGTAGTTGGACTGGGCCTTATCAAGAAAGCTTTGTCAAGGACAAGCAAATCCAGCAAATACCAGGAAATCCAACTATGCGAGAAATCCAGAAGATAGTCCTGCTTGGAAGTGCTCATATAATCAGAAGAACACTGTCCATCTCGAACACTAAAATCACCTTAGATTCATGAATTGACTCCAGCAGTTTCTTTATCTCCAAACTTACTATAAGCATCAAATAATAATAATAATACTACTACTACATGGACAAGGAAAATCGGTTTAGCAGCTCTCTGTTTAGCAGCAATTAAAAAAACTGCACAAAAGACAACTAAGCTGTACTACACTAACCTGTATATGTGCATATACCTACATACACATATATATGTACACATATAGAGACATATACATACATATACCCTATATATGCAAACAATCTACCTATATCTACATATTTCACTTCACATACAGTCCACATATTCACACATTTACAGACATGTACAGACATATACATCTATCCACATTTTCACACATTTACTGACTTATACATCTATCCACATATTCACACATGTACAGACTTATTCATCGATCCACATATTCACACATGTACAGACATATACAACAATCCACATATTCACACATTTACAGACACATACATCTACCCACATATTCACACATGTACAGACATATACATCTATCCACATTTTCAAACATTTACTGACTTATACATCTATCCACATATTTACACATGTACAGACTTATTCATCGATCCACATATTCACACATGTACAGACATATACATCTATCCACATTTTCACACATTTACTGACTTATACATCTATTCAGATATTCACACATGTACAGACTTATTCATAGATCCACATATTCACACATGTACAGACATACATCTATCCACATATTCACACATGTACAGACTTATACATCTATCCACATATTCACAGACTTATACATCTATCCACATATTCACACACGTACAGACATATACATCTATCCACCTATTCATACATGTACAGACTTATACATCTATTCACATATTCACACATGTACAGACTTATACATCTATCCACATATTCACAGACTTATATATCTATCCACATATTCACACATGTACAGACATATACACCTCTCCACATATTCACACATGTACAGACTTATACATCTATCCACATATTCACAGACTTATACATCTATCCACATATTCACACATGTACAGACTTATACATCTATTCACATATTCACACATGTACAGACCTATACATCTATCCTACCTGCTCTGCTGTCCTCACCACCCGCTGCAGGGCCCTCCTGTCCTCTGCAGTACAGCTGCTGAACCACACTGTACAGCAGTAGGTCAGGAGGCTCTCGGTGGTGGAGCGGTAAAAGTTTGTCAGTAGGGGTCCATGTAGGTGGGCTTGTCAGAGCTTTCTGAGGAGGTACATCCTTTGTTGTGCTTTCCCCACCTGGTGTGAGATGTTTGTCCCCTCCAGTTGAGGTCAGTAGAGATGTGGACTCCAAGAAACTTGAAGCACTCCACTCTCTCTACCACCTATCCATCAATATAGAGGGCAGAGTGCTCAGTTTGTTTAAATCTCCTGTAGTCCATTATCATCTGCTTTGCCTTGGATGTGTTAAGGTCCAGGTTATTGTTGTCACCATCGCCTCAGATGTTTCTATAGGCTGACAAGTCGTTATCTGTTATCAGACCTTTGACGGTGGTGTTGTTGGCAAATTTGATGATGGTGTTGCTGGTGTGAATGGGGGAACAGTCATTTGTGAAGAGAGAGAGAAGAGGAGGGGGCTGAGAACACAACCCTGTGGTGTTCCGTTGTTCAGGATCAGAATGGAGGAGATGTGGTCTCCTATCCTGACGTTCTAAGGTCTGTTGCTAAGAAAGTCCAGTATCCAGGTGCATAGTGAGCTCCCTAGGCCCAGGTTGCCCAACATCTGAACCAGTTTATGTGGTAGGACTGTATTAAAAGCGAAGCTGAAGTCTACGAACAGCATCCTCACATAGGAGTTACTGCTGTCCATGTGTGTCAGGGCTGTGTGAAGGGCTGTATCGATGTTTGCTCTGTATGCAAACTGATGTGGATCAAGATCAGCAGGTAGCCTTAATGTGAGACAAGACAAGTCTCTTGAAACATTTGGTGATGATGGGGGTTAGGGCAACTGAGTGATAGTTGTTCAGGCAGCTCACTGTGCTCTTCTTAGGCACTGGAACAATGGTGGCTGTCTTGAGGCAGGTGGGAACCATACATTGCAGTAGTGAGAGGTTAAAGATGGTGGTAAAAACCCCTGCTAGTTGATCTGTGCATGCTTTAATTACCCTTCCTGTTACTCAATCTGGACCAGTAGCTTTCCTCTCATTGACTCTGTGGAGGTTGGCTCTGATCTGGTGCTGCTGCAGCTGGATGGGATCGTCGACCATCGATACTATTCAGACAGCAGTGAATATCTTTGATTATGGCATTGAAACACAGCTTTTGTTAATGTAAACACACAGGCCTCTTATCGGACATGCTGGTTCTGTCCGCTCTGAAAGTAGCATGGCTCGTTAGCTCAATCATGGCACTTGGGATGAAAGTATCCAAGCAAGTCTCAGAAATTACTGTTACATAATAATCCATATGGCATGAATTGAGGTGCAGTCGTAACTCATCCATCTTGTTGTTGAGTGACCATGAGTTGGTGAGAAATAGGCTCGGTATGGCTGGTTTGTAGGGGATAGCATTAAGCTTAGCCCTTAGCCCCGCTGGAGTTTGCATGTTCTTCCTGTGCTTGCGTGGGTTTCATCCGGGTACTCCAGTTTCCTCCCACAGTCCAAAATCATGCATAGTAGGCTAATTGGCTGTTCCAAATCACCCCTAGGTGTGAGTGTGAATGGTTGTGGGAGTGTTGGCCTGGCGAGCTGTCGAGGGTGTACCCCACCCTCGCCCAGAGGTGGCTGAGATGGGTGCCAGCCTCCCCGCGGCCCTAATTAAGATTAAGCGGCTTAGAAAATGAATGAATGAATAATAATAAGAAGAGGAATAATAAGAAGAAGAAGAATAATAATAATAATAACGGTAACTGTATGTTTTGTCATTTTTGTAATAAATTCAATGACACTTTTAAACATCATAAATGTTTCATTTATCATTCATGTAGTTTTTGTATAAATAAAATCTTTATATTATTTGATCGTTCGAATATTATTTATTTATTTGTGTGTTTGTTTGCAGAAATCTACAAATATATTTGAAAGTCTTTTTAACTGACTAAATTAAATGTAATCTCTCTCTCTTTCTCTCTCTCTCTCTCTCTCTCACACAAACACACACACATATATATATATATATATATAAATCCACGCTAAATCTGTTCTTTAATTAGTGTGTGAATTAGTGTGTGAAGGTTACTGTGTGTGTGTGTGTGTGTGTGTGTGTGTGTGTGTGTGTGTGTGTGTGTGTGTGTGTGTCCTTGACTGCCTCACCGCTTGCTCATGTATAAGTGAATAATAATAGTAATTAA
>JBCNYH010003399.1:0-14321 GCA_039654325.1 Tandanus tandanus | reverse complement strand
GGAGCTTGTACCGGTCCATCGTGGTGAAGAGGGAGCTGAGCCAGAAGGCAAAGCTCTCAATTTACCAGTTGATTTACTTTACTATTTAATTTCAGTAAAATTCACTGAAAAATATTTCACAAAGTAATTTTTTTTAATATAGGAACAACATCCATTAAAAAAAAGTAAATATCTTATTTTAGATTTTAAAGAATTCATTGTGAAAAAAGAAAACAAACATTCATAAAATTACAAAGTAATATGATTTTGATCATAATATTCTTTTTATACGATCAGTTCTTTTTATATCAAGTTCTAGAATTTTAATTATTGGCAATGAATTTTATTGAATGAAATTCTAAGTGTGTTTAGTAAGAAACAGCCAGACAGAACCACCCATTCTCACTCACTTGCTGAACCACTTAATTCTACTACTAGGGTTGCAGGGAGGCTGGAGACTATCTCAGCCAACACTGGGCGATGGCTGAGTACACCCTGAACAGCTCAACAGACCATCGCAGGGCAACACACACAACCATGCACACTCACATCCACATATCCTTGTTGATGCCCCAACATCCACACCTTGGTGCAATTTGAAACAGGCAATTAGCCTTAAGTGCATGTCGTTGGACTGTGGGTGGAAACCAGAGTAACCGGAGGAAACTCACGCAAGCACAGGGAGATTAAACAAACTTCACAAAGAAATGCACACCTGAGCAAAGATCACTGACTGCCCCACACCTGAGCAAAGATCACTATTTCAGCCCCCCCCCCCCAAAAAAAAAACAAAACAAGAAAAAGAACCACATACTTTTCTGATTTGCTCATATAGAATTATAACACCATAGACATAAAAATAACATGGGAGTCAGACTGATTTCACAGCGACAGCCATTCAGCAACCTATACATTAATATCTGAGTGGGCGAAAGATTGCCTTATGTCCAGCCAACAATTTTTCAGTTATAGGCAGAAACACTTAGATCATTCAAAAAATTTATTTTCCAAATAAGCAATGTTCAAAAAAGAAGTAATGTAATTTTCTGAACTGCTTAATCCTAATTAGGGTCGCGAGGAGGCTGGCGCCCATCTCAGCCGACTCTGGGCGAGGGAAGAGTACACCCTGGACAGCTTGCCAGTCCAACGCTGAGAAAAAAACACTCTGATGGCTATCCAATGGCCTGCACTTCTCGAAAGTCAGCAATGATTCTTTTACATGCCTCTCACCACAGACAGAGAGAGACATGACTGGCCTTTGATAACCCAGTTAGCTACATTGGTGGGGACAGCAGTGACAACTCAATGATAATGGGGCTTGAACCCCCGACCTTCAAAGGTAAGCCAGCAGCCTAACAACCAGGCCACCACTGTCCCATTTTCACAGATAAAGGAATACTGGGCAGCCCTGGCTGTGACAATGAAAAGACTCAACATTATAACATGCTCCATTGTGTGCACTGTGCCATTCATGTCCTGTGATGGTTTCACATAAAGTCTTGTTTGGGAAACAACAAGCAACAGCTCTCTCTCTCTCTCTCTCTCTCTCTCTCTCTAGCTAAGGTACACAGCACTTGTAAACAGAGCATGATTGACGTGTTAATATAATTTAAAAAAACTGTATAATTTAAGTAAATGAGCCAAATTTTCACCATTTATTCCTTTAATTTTTGCATCAAAACAAATAAACATCATGGTTCGGGAGTTCACTTGCCTTGGCATCACTTTTCAGGCCTTCCAACTCCGTCAATCAGTGCCATCGCTTAAAAGCAATACCAAGGTTTACCCATGTTTGTCCTCTTGCTTTATCCGAAGGTTTCTCCTCATAGCCTTTCTGCTTCTGTTTTTCTATTTTTCACCTATCTAGTAGGATGACTGGTAACAAGTAACCATGGCAGTGGTGATTTAGGTTTTTTCTTCCCTATTCCCAGTAAACTTGCAACACAATTTCTCCTGCAGTTGCAGCAACAGCAAGAGCGACATCTGCAGGGACGTGGACTGAATGCAGGTTTTGTGTATAGTAGGGTCAAGGGGACATGGAGGCATTTGGCTGGATATTTTCCGTTAGATCAATTGGACTGATTTGTTTGCGTTTTTACAGGATTACATTGGCTAAAGGTGACAGATTTTTCCGGACCTTTTTCAGATCTCATAAGTTATTGAATGTAGAGGTGACTGTGGATCTCCCTGAAACAAACAAACAAACAAACAAAAAGAAACCTTTTGAGGAACCAGAATCAAAAAGGAAATCCTTCCACTTTGGATTGACACTAGATATCTGATTATTATGTGTGGAAAAGTAAAGAGCTTTGCTGAAAGGGTGTTCGGTATGAGGTGGTTCACGGTATAAACACAGAATGGTCTTTAGGATTCTTATTAGGTCCAAAGTTATTGTGCTCAATTCCTCTTAGTGTTGGACCACAACACATCCATTGCATTATTGATTATTATCCCATAAGAGCATACCATGTTCTGTTTAATTTTGAGTGTTCATAGAGGTTTTTTAATGTTATGTCATTTTCTGAACCGCTTAATCCTACTTGGGTCACGGGGAGAGGAGCCTATCGCAGCCGACTCTGGGCGAAGGTGGGGTACACCCTGAACAGCTCATCAGACAATTTCAGGGCCAGCACACACAACCATTCCCACTCACACATGGAGCAATTTTGAACAATCAAATTCAGGACCGTATTATTGTTACATTTATAATTACTCACTTACTGATTTGTTGAACAGCTTAATACTATTAGGGTCGTGAGGTTGCTGGAGCCAATACACTGTGCGAAGGTGGGGTACATATTGAATAGCTCGCCAGACCATCGCAGGATCAACACACACATACCTAGGTTCAATTTAAAACAGCCAATTTGCCTAATGTACATGTCTTTTAGCTGTGGGAGGAAACCGGAATACCTGGAGAAAAACCACGCAAACACGAGGAGAACATGCAAACTCAATACCGAAACACCCTTGGTGAGCCCGGGACTCGAACTCGGGACATTCTTGCTGTCAGGCTGACATGCTAACCACTACGCCCCTGTGTGGCCTGCAGCTAAAATCATTATTGTTTAATTCCCCATCTGCTTATTTAACAGAAAATACTTTATTTCATTGTATTTATCCTGTCATATCTGCTGTGCCATATACATATTTGTAACTTTGAGGAAACCTGTGCTCACATGGCATTATTCAATTCAATTCAGTTTTATTTGCATAGCGCTTTTTACAATTTACATTGTTTAAAACAGCTTTACAGAGTAAAACAAATTTAGTAAACAATTTAAACATTTCTAATAAGCAAGCCTGTGGTGAAAGTGGCAAGGACTCCCTCAGGTGACACAAGGAAGAAACCTTTAGAGGAATCAGAATTAAAAGGGAAACCCAACCAGATTAAAATACAAACCATGTAGCAGAAAACTTCACTCTAGTTTAACATGAAGTCACGTTATATAAGATCATATCTTATATATGTAATGGTAATTGTAGTCCTGAGTCATTTTAGCAAAAGAGTTTATATCACCAGCAGTGGAAAGTCATCTTCACAGTTTCTGAGTATATATTTAGGTCCATATGGAACAGCACGATCAGCAGGGGCAAGGGGCTTCTAAGATAAGAACTTCAACCAACAGTAGACATCAGGACAGATCACAGGATTCAGAGAGCAGAAGGATCGATCACTGGTATCTCAGAAGTAGCATATGTACCTCAAAAAGTAAAAAAAAAAAAAAAAACAGAGAAAGGGGGAGAAAGTGAGAGAGAAAGAGAGGTTGTTAGATGTGCTCATAGTCTAATGATTTATTAATAATTATTTAATTGGGAGCCAGTGCAGTGCAGATAAGATAGGGGTGATGTGCTCATATCGTCTGGTTCTAGTAAGGACTCTTGCCGCTGCATTCTGGACTAATGGAGCTTGTTTTTTTTTACAATTATTAGAACATCCAGACAGTAATGCATTACAAAAATCTTATCTTAAAGTAGCAAAAGCATGAACAACATGCAGTGACTACATATTTCTTATTTTATCAACATTCCTGACATAAAAGAAGGCTATCCAAGTAATCTACATGAGCTTCAAATAAAAAAACAGTATCAATAATCAAACTAAGATCCTTTACTGCTGACCATGACGAAACTGAAACACCATCTATAGTAAACATAAACAGAAAGCTTATTTCTAACTGCCTCTGGTCCAAGCACAAGTACTCTAATAAGAGGAAGTTAGTAAGCATCCAGTGTCTAATGTCCTTTACACATTGTATACATATATAGAGAAAAAAGCAGCAGGCCTGGAATATAACCTTGTGGAGCACCAAACTTAATATTAGAATGTACAGAGAAATCACCATTTACATCTACAAAAAGTCATAACAGTCAGTTAAATGTGACCAGATCTGGCAAAATAAGTCTGAATGACCAATCAATCAATCAATCAATAAATCAATCAATCAATCAACCAATAAATAAATAAGTAAGTAAGTAAATAAATAAGTAAGTAAGTAATAAATAAATAAATTAATTAATTAATTTAAAAAGTTAGTGTTAAAAGGAGGAGACAGTAAGCTTTACAATGATACCATGTGGATATTTTCCTGGTCTTTTCTGCCAAGTTTAGAGGTAGTTCCCTTTGCTAAATGGTCAGGTTTGTTACTTAATATAAGTTTCTTGGCTATAAAATTTCCGGAAATGATGGATTAATAGTTTGTCTATCAAAGCAGAGAGAAAATGAAAAAAAAACCCCCACTATATTTCACCGCATAACAGTGTATTTTGGCCTGTATCTACGAAGTGGTACTTGCGACTTCCGACTCACTTTGCCAGATCAGGTCACATACCTAACATGCTTGTACTGTAATTGAAAAGGTATCCACTTAAAACTTATGGACCAGCACCAACAGAGGGAAGTGCTCACAGAGCAGTATATTTGATGCCATTCATCTGGTTGTAGAAGAGGGAGACTGCATGAACATCAGCCTTAATTCTCAAGTATTTTATAAATATTTCTATTATTTATATTGCTGTTTAAAACTATTATTAATTATTTACAAATTCAGGCAAAACCTCCATCGATGTTTGTATGAATACAATAAAAAAAATGCACCATTATTCACCATAAATATTATTACATTATTCCCTCAGTTCAGTTGTTAAAAAAAGTCTTTTGTATTCTTTTATATTAAACAGCAAAAGAAAACTAACTTATACTCACTTCAGTGGCATTGTGTGGATGCACCTGCCATTCCCAACACAAAGAAGTTCTTTATTCTGGACCAGATAAACAAATCATTTAAATAGATGTTTTGACATTCGTCACAAACAATGAAAAGAAACAGACCTGCAAATAATAATATTAACTCACAGTAACAGAGCTGAACCATGTGTTCAGCTTTAATTCATTCAGTTTAGATTAATAGAGAATAGACATTAGTAATGTAATAATGCAGATGTTACCTAATAGTGGTCTGTTGTGTAAAGTTGACCGAACTGCTATATGTTCAGATTTACACCTGGTAAACTGCACTAACCCACAGTTAACTGTATTTTACCAACATTAACAACCTGCTATCACTGTTAACACTCGTATACTTTTTAGTGACAAAAAAAATAATTTAAAAAAATCCAAATTTGCAAAGCCAATTTTGAAACAATGTTTTACTCGAACCCTAAGTGGTTAGCTCATTAGTTTATAAACAGTTAACTTTTACCTATTCCTACACGAAGTCCACTCACTCATTGTAACTTCATCTGCAATTACATTATAAAGTTACTTATCATAAAGGTAATATTTATGAAATGTGTACATTTATATATTTAGCCTCTAAGATTACTTTGACAATTAGCAAGAAGGCTAACCTCGGACTATGGACGCAAACTATACTCCAAGTTTGTTCATAGGCCGTATAAAATCAAGTTTGCTACATTTAAAGTTGGAGGTTGGCAGGGCATAGACCAGATGGGCGGGTTGATCCACCCACCGCTCCTCCCATGCTCCCAGCATACTATGCAACCGCGTTAAAACACTTCACTCCTGGCCCCAAAAATCCAAGATGACTTCCGGGCTTCCTAAAGACAGTTCAGCAACAGTGCACAAACCAGTGGGTGACCTCACGAGGCTACGTCCATTTCATTTTTCCAGTTTGTGGTAAACATTGGCATTGAGCAGACATATCATTATACACAAGTTTGAACTCTGACTGTTGGATTTAATTTGATCTTTTCTTAATAATCGAAAAACAAATAACACATATGCTTATACTTAAGAAAATCTTCTGAACGTTTCCTTTGTCACATGTTCACAGAATTTCTATATAAATCCATATCAGGTACAAAATATTCCTAAAGAAACTAAACAGCCAGCTTTTCTATTAAGACATTTTACATAGAAATTCCTATGTTCCTATCCAAAGTTCTATAGTATATTTTCTTTCTATAGAAAACTATATAGAACAAGTTAAACTAACAAGACAGGTGATACATGTGAAAACTACGGAGCCCCTAAAGGGACATGACAAAAAAAAAAAAAAAAAGATGGGTTTCTCGTGCGCACGAGAAAGTTTCACGTGCGCATGAGAAAAGGGACATGGTAAAAAAAAAAAAAAAGGATAGGTTTCTCGTGCGCACAAGAAAGTTTCGTGTGTGCACGAGAAACCTTAGGTAACAGGTGCGCACGCGAAACTTTCTCGTGCGCACGAGAAACCGATCCTTTTTTTTTTTTTTTCTTTTTCCCATGCCCCTTTTCTCGCGCGCATGCGATACTTTATCGTGCGCATGAGAAACCCATCTTTTTTTTTTTTTTTTTTTTTTTTTTTTCTTTTTTTCTTTCATGTCCCTTTAGGGGCTCCGTACATTTTAGCTCAAAACTAGCTGGAATATCTTATCAAGAAAAACTTAGCCATACTTTCTTAAAATGAGATAATATTTCTAATGCAAATAATGCTTGATGAGATTAATATTCTTTTTGGACAAAAAATAAGATTTATTTCCTTGATATAAGGCTTTTTTTACTTTCTTGAAATTCCTTTTTTGCAGTGCATCCAAACTTACTACATAATCAGAAACCTTATTTCTAGCTGCTTGTGATCCGAGTACTAGTACTTCTGTCTTATTAGAGTTTAGTAAGAGGAAGTTAGTAAGCATCCAGTGTCTAATCTCCTTTACACAATTCTCAACTTTATTAAGCTGGTGTCTCTCATCTGGCTTTGCTGAAATATACAACAGCATAACAATGAAAGCTAATGCCATGTTCTCGAATAATATTACCCAAAGGGAGCATGTATCATGTATTATAAATGCATTACATTTGCCTCAAAGGTGGGCTTTATCTTTTTCACTCTCCCGGGATCTGCGCGGTTTGGATATGCATTCCTTAGAGCTTGCCAGAGTTGGTTTCGGTAGTTTTTAATCATTCCTGCGTCGTACTTTTGTTCTTCGGATGCTGGTCCTAGGTTAGCATTGGTAAATATTTCGATCATCTTGGCCTTGTCATGTGATCTATATATCACTTTGCCTTTGAACTGGCCTCCCACTATCTTTAAGTCCTGCTCTGAAAATTACTCTAATATTGGGCCCAACAGACTAGGCATCCAGAGAGCTTGAAGCCTGTCCTCCCAACGTATATCAAGGAACTGATGTTTTAATTCTTCCAGTCCTCTCCAATCTGTCAAATACCACAATTTATACCTAATATTCCCTTTTGTCTGATACACCTGTTCTCTTTCCTTGTTTTGGCTAAGTCATTTGTCCCAAAACTGGGAAAATGAGTTCTTATTGCAGTAGCAGCCACCCAAAATCTGTCCACCAAGCTAACATGTCATTGTTGCTTCTCCCTCATTTACTTAATTTATGATACTGTTGTTGCCTGCCCTTACATTCACTTTCCCACTGTCGTTTCTGTACTGCTGTACTACTGATTCTGCTGTCTTCTCTCTAGTCACTCACTTCCGTTTTCACACCTCTAGTTATCCGCTGGTTCGTGGAGTTCCCCTTTTCTGTGTGTGTGCATGGTTATGTGTGTGTGTTTCCTGTTTCTGTGTGTGTGTTTTACTTACCCCTTCCTTTCTCGCTCTCTCTGTCTGTCACAATTTCTCTAATCTTCTCTTAGCTTTCACCTTATCCACTTAAATTTCTATCTTTATTCCTTCCACTACAATTTTTCAACTATACAACTATCTCCAATGCCAGCAGCCTTCTTCTGTGTTTATGATATACTTTTAACAACCACACAATGCAACAGAATCACAAAATCACATCACAAATACTCATAACACTTCTATCACACTTTTCCTCAGGTCCAACCCTGCCTTCTCCGAAAACTAACCCGTTTTCAGCAGTGACTCACCGACCCATCCCTTCCTTTTCCTATATGACGGTATCTAGGGACAAATATCTTCACCTGCTTTACCGCGCTGGAATTTTTTTTTCACTTGTATCACCTGCTTTTACCCACAGGAATTTTCCTTGTACACAATTGTTTAGTTCATCAACCTTTAAAATACTTCTCTGCCCATTCTTATATGCTTTTAACTATTAATTCTTTCCACCTACTAGTTCTTGGTGTGAAGCCAATTGACTACACCTTTCACCAGGGCCATGCCCTACAAGCCACAGAACTCTAACACAGACTTTAATACAGATGTCTGCTTACCTTTCAATTTGGCCGGCGGTCTGTAGACCGTAGTAACCAGGTCCTAGCTCAGGTTTCGGACTCACGTCAGCCTGTTTTGCCTAATTTCCCGGGTTTCCGCTCAGAAATATGTCAGAATCTCCCAGGGGATTTTCCCTGAGAAGACATGTACTGGGTGGAAGTTTTAGGTCCCCTCACTCCTTTCAATCTTCTTTGTTCTTTGCCCAAGGACTCAATATACATTCAATACTTAGTCAAAAATCAAGAAGTCTCACAAGCAGATGAGGACAGGCCATCTTTATTCGGCCATGCAATAAAAAACATGTATATCTAAAGGGTACAAGCTGGTCTGAAATTCCCCTCTGAATTTCCCTTCTTATATACACCATAACTCCTTATGGTGCCTCCTTCTTTTAATTTACATATGCTGAGACATTTCCCATTATTTACATGAATTTAAGCTATTTTAGTCCCTCCCACCTTGATTAACATGTTTTCCCCTTTCCCATTATTTTTTCATTTGTTCCGATACTGCCTCTAATTTGATGTCGTCCTTCCTGTGGTGACATCAGTTTTCTTTATCTAATTCCCCTTATTTTCAAGCTGAATTGAGAGTTTTTATAAAAATTGGCACTTATAAGCGCCACCTTCTGTGTTTCTTCATTTGGTTTTATTCTTTCGAGCTGTTCACATGGATTGTTCTAATCTGCACGCTGCCTTTTTCAACAATTCAACAAAGTACCTTGATTTTCTCTTTTATGTTATTTTAACTTCAATTTATTCCTTAAAATATATGCATAATATGCTTTTAAATGTAAGTATAATGTGAGTAACTTTTCTTAATTGCATTTGTATATGTATTTTCCAAGTCTTACACTATTTTTTCTTTTAACCAGTAGTGTACCAATGTCCACACTGTCCATGTACTTGTAGATGCATATATCACAGGCCTTGAGCTTTCAAGCGTGTCAATATTCTTGTCTGTTACTTGCTATGCTTTGTTTTAAGATTACATTTCAGGATTATATTGTCTCATGATATGCATCTTATTTATCTCATTTTGTTTCAGCTCACTCAGCTTGTTGAGCCATTTCTCGAAGGGGGAGATCTGACCATCATCGCCATTACCATTATCACTTGGACCTAGTTTGGTCCTGGACCTGGCCTGGTTCCAACCTAGATCTCCTGGGTTTCAGTCCAGGTCCAACTTTCACACTTCCCAGCCTCCTGCTGCCACCTATCAGTCTACTCAATCTCAACCTGAGACCTGAGAACAATCTTTCCAGGTCCACTTTTGGCATTGTCAACACTGTCCATCTATTAATTTTCCATCTACTTTTCTCCCAGGTTCTTCTTTCATTCCTCTACAACTCCTGAATATTCTTCCCATGAAACTCCTCCCACAGAATATTGCTCAGATTCCCTGTTGACTTTTATGATTCCCCTACCGATTACTCTCCTACATCCCCTGTAGAACCTGAGCTTCCTTCTTCTTCCACTGCTCCCTCTGTTCCAATAATTCCCCTAGACAGGCTGACTGACCTGTGATTTTCAATAAAATTTCTTTATACTTTCTCCAGCATGGTTATTTCATTAGTACACTAATGTCAATGATTTTGCATGATTATTTTAAAGGTTACAAGTAATTATTTTATGCTTTTTACCAGAGCTACTATATCTAAAATGGTTACTTAAACTTATGAATAAACACTATTTTAGGCAAAATATTGCTAACTTAAAGCTGAGTATAGATCTTAATGCTAAATTAAGAAAGATTTCATATTTTTTACAACAGTTTTTTGATAGGGGATACTGTCTTTGATATGGCAAATGTGCTCCTGGTTTGAGCTGTATTTTAGCTAACCCTGCTGACTTTACTAACCCTACATCTGTGGGATGTTTAGTCCATAACTGATCTGGTACCTGCACTAATGCGCCCACCTTTCTTCCTCTGTAAGTTCTTGATTTTCTGCCTACTGTGGCAGTTGTTTGGTTCTACCCTTCTCTATCCTCATATCCTCTGCCCTTTTTATCAGAACAGTCTGTGGTTTTACCTCATCTACTGCTACCTGCTTTATCTTGAGAAATTTTCTGTCTGTGACATACTGACTCCCTGTCCTACCTGTATCCATTGTGTCACCTGACTTGCTTCCTTCACCATTTGCCCTAACTTTTGATTTAAAATTCTGCCCGATCAGCAGGGAAACATGGGGAGAATAACAGTGGGGACTGCACAGTCATTCCTTGTATATTCAGCTCTTGAGGCTTACTAAATCACAAAGTCTGTGTTTTCCCTGAGAAGCCTACTGTTTTTACTGCTTTGCTAGAGAGGGCAAGCTTTGAGCTTTCTCTTCCTATACTTGTATATGTTGCCCTGGTGTCAATCAGAAATGATGAGCGAATCTGTCTTCCCACCACTGCTGATACGGTGGGCTCCTGAGTGGGGTGCAGTGAGATGGCTTACTGTACCAGCTAACCCCCCCGGCTTCTCTGGGCTCCTTCACATGCTACCCGGGGGTGTCCCCATGGGACCTACTCCTGAGTTTGTTTAGATCCCATCCAGGGCACCGTCCAGTTCCCCTGACCTTGGTTTTGCCGGGGGTTACCTCTTGGAGGTGCCATCGGTCCTCCTTGATGATAGTCATAGGGACAGTCTCACTTAAGATGATTCGGATCTTGGCATATCCAACATCCTCCTTGATTCATTGGAGCTCTCCCTCTGGAGGATTGTTGCCATGATCCTCCTCCTCAGCCACGTCCTCATCCCTGACCCCATACTCGGTTCTGAGGTTGGTATTGTTGGACTGAGGGGTACATTGGCATGGCCGGATGCGCATAATAGGCTGTGCCTGCTGTGGTGGATACGTTGGCATGACTGGCACCATGGCCGCTGGTTGCAGCACTGGAGGTGCGGGCCGAGTCACTGGTGGTGTTATTGGCTGTGCCACCAATACTGAGGCTTGCTTTGCTGTGTTCTTTTCTTCTTTTCCATGTTTTCTTGTTTGTTACGGGCCAGCTCACTCAACTGGATCTTATGGAGCTGCATCACTAAACTTTTGGCCATCTTTTTTGCCTCTTTCTCTCTTCGTCTGTGCAGCTCTACATAATGTTTTACATTGGCCTCAAAGGCGGGCCATGTCATTGCGTTCAGCCCCAGTACTGTTTCCATCTGGTCTTGGACTTCCCCTGGAAAAGCCTTCTTCACCATCATGCGACATAGGGTTTGGCTTGCTGCTGTTTTGTTCCATGCTCCTCCCATCTCTTCTCTCCATTCTTTTTGTAGCTTTAACACAAACTCAGCCATGCTCTCATTCCCTTCCATTTTTATCTTTTCCACTGTCCTGGGATCCCTCAGAGCTTGCCAGAGTTGGTTTCGGTAGTTATTAATCATCCTTGCATCATATTTTTGTTCTGCCACTGGTCCCAGGTTAGCATTGGTAAATATTTCACTCATCTTGGCTTTGCCCAGTGATTGAGACCATATGGCTTTAATGTCTCCTAATGCCAGCACCTGCCCCATCGTCTGCTCTTCAAATCTTCTAATCCACTTTTGGGCTCCTTCACAGATACTTGGCAGCCTGCTGATTAGTCCTCTCAGGTCCATGAACGACCACGGGACATAGGCCACACCATGGCTTTTTACTATCAGTGGGAACTGGGACATCGCTGGTTTCTGGGCAGTGGCTTGCACGTTATCCTGGCCCCTATTGCCTGCTGAGGGGTAAACTTTTGTTTCTTCTTCCCCATGTCATTTGGCTTTACCGCTTCCAGTTTTTGGTGAGCTTCATCCATTCTTTGTTGCAGCTTGCCACATGCCTCCCTCAAGCTCTGGCGGAGTTGGCATAACTCGTTGCTATTTACCTCGAATCTTCTTTTGTTCAGCATTGCACACTCACTTTGAATTTGTTTTATTCCGTGTACCCTCTGTCATAACTGCCGGTTCAGCTTCTCATTTTTCTCCATCACTAATTCCATTCTTTCCATTTGTTTCTTTGTTCTTTTCATTTCATCTTCCACCTGTGCATTTTCTTCCACCATTGTCAGGAGGCTGTTTTCCATGTCTATCACTCAGCTGTTTATTTCTTGTAGCTGGTTGTTGAGTGTTGATCTCACTGATGGTGTCAGCTTTATTATGCCTTCCATGAGGTACTGGTCTTCACTTTCTGTGCCAGCCCCGCTCTCCCCTGTACTTTAGCTGTACAAACTTCGCTCCTTCTCCTGAATCCAGGGGCAGTGTTCCTCGCCTCAAGCTTCCTTGTGTTGGTTTCCCTTGCGGTCCTGGTCATTTAGGTCAGGGCCTGCTTGGAGCTCTCCATCCTTGCTGCTTGCTCTTGATAACCAATCTCCTTTCCCCTTACCACTGGGGTGATTGTATAATGCACCTTCATTCTCAGTTGCCCTTTTCTCATTATTCCTCCTCCATCCCTTAAGTTCGCTTGCATCTCATGGACTTTATTGCATGACCTGCCTTCCATTGTTAGTCCCCCACAGAACCCTGGATCCCACTCTGGGCTTTATTTGCCCTTTAACATGTTTTCCTCTAATTTGGGGAGTTTCTTCTTTTGAGTGCCATGCTGCCCCCCGCTCCTTCGTCCTCATGTGGTCTATGTATCACCCTGCCTTTGAACTGGTGTGGGTGTAGTTGGTAGCTCCTGCCTGCACATGACACACCCCTGTTTAGCCCTGTATCCAAAACTCCTACCATTTAGAGATTTTCCTGGTTGATGCCTCCAGGACAACCATGCGTAAATCTTTCCTACTATCACACCTGGTATCACTGGATATATTCCACTATGATCCTCAAGAGAATTCACCTGATTTTTTAATATTGATGTTGCTAGACCTCTTTCCCACAGCATCCACCTGGGTTCATCTGTAATAGTGACGTTCAACCCTGCACAATAATTACTCTGTGGCAGCCTTGCCACGACTAGCTCTATTTCTGGCTCGTCGTTCTCTGTGTGTGGATCACTGCCAAAGTTAAACACAGGTAAAGTGTCACTACTGTTTCGTGGTTCTGGGGATTCTAATATTGTTCATAATACCAGTCTGAGCACGCTAGGCCCCCAGAGCTGTTATAGTGGATGAACGATGATTTGTATTAAAGATGATTTTTATTAAATTAATTTGGTGAAAATGGATTAAATTGTAATTGAATTGTAAAATAATGATGATTTGTATTAAAGTATAGTTAAACTGTTAAATGATGATTTATGCATGAAAAAACCTGAGGGTTGCCCAAATCCGCCCAAGGCCTTCCATGTAATGTCAACACCACCTGATGTAAACAATCTCTGGTCTTTCTCTGGAGCTAAGAAATAATGGTGGTGAACCTTAACACTAGAAGTCAATGGTATATATACGAATTTTTGTGTCTTTGAATTCCCATTTGGAGATCACACCTGCAGCTGCGCTGAACTGCGATTACTTCCACTCTGACTGAATAACGTGTTCCTAAACTTTTGTGTGAACTGCTAAGTAATTTACTGTTTTGTCTACTTTGATTGAATAAAACTGCTCTTGGAGTTTGAATCTATGTCTCTTGGTGAATTGACCTGTGTCCGCCACAACACTGTCTAAGCGTCATGTCCCACTTTACACTAGGATATCAAAGAGTTATTAAGTGCAATTTGTGCCTCTCAGACCTTTTGGGGCGTTGTTACCCATCTCCACCACCAGATGTCGCCATGTTGCATGTCACCTCTGTATTGTCTTCCATCCA
>JBCNYH010003321.1:0-14327 GCA_039654325.1 Tandanus tandanus | reverse complement strand
AGGCTGGCACCCATCTCAGCCGACTCTGGGCAAGGGCAGAGTACACCCTGGACAGCTCGCCAGGCCATCGCAGGGCATCATTATAGCATGGTTAAACCAAATCTGCCTCCGGCTAAATGTATCCAATATGGTGTGTATGCTTTTCAGTAAAAGAAAAACTCAGTGTGCTGAGCCCAAAGTATTGAGGGGAAGAGGCTAAAGGTCATTTCTGAAGTTAAATACCTTGGTGTTGTTCTTGATAGCAAGCTCACCTTTAAATCACATATTAAAATGGTTTGCAACTGAGTTAAGTTCAACCTGGCAAATTTCAGATATGTCTGTAGTTGCATGTCTAAAAAAGGCTGCGCTGACATATGCTCACTCAATGATTTTTTCCATATAACATATTGTATAACAACCTGGTCTCCAACTAATAACACCACTCTCAAACCACTACTTTCTTTATATAAACAAACCCTCAAAGTACTGGACAAGAAATCCAGTTACTATCGTCACTGAAAAATTTTACTAAAATACAAATGATTAAACTTTGAAAATCTGATTAAATACACAAATTCTTGCCTTATGTATGAAATCCTTCGTTGATTTTCTCCTCCTGTGTTGCAGGAGTTTATAAAAACTGTTAATACCTCCATAAGGAGTTCAGCCAGAGCAGACTTGTGTTATCCCATTAAGGAGAAGTGCCTTGTGTCAATCTGCATTCAGTCAGGGCTACTCGCGAATGGAATTCAATCCCAGCTCATATTAGAAATATCTATATCTATGCTTTTTTTAAATGCACTTGGTGCTGTGTGCTAGGTTGTCTGCTAGGTCTTGCCCCTATCTAGTTTATAATGTTATAATGTCTTTTACTGTTGCTTTTGTATGTTTTTGTTTTGTTTCTCTTCCCCTTCTTATTTTTTGTGTGTCTACATGCTTGGGATGTCTTGCTTGCTAATGCATGTGTGGCCTGTCACCTTATTAATTGTATATGCAGAGAATCATGTGTTGTTGTTTTTTTGTGTTACTGTTATAGATGAAGTTGCTGTTGTTCTGTTTAACTCATTATTAAAGTTTGTTAATGTATTGTTTTTGTCTTTTGCAAATGTGTGGTGATTGCATTATTTTTGGTTTAGTTTTGGAATTGTTTTCTTGTGTGGAGTCTCTCTCTCTTTTTTTTTTTCCAGAGATGGGGCAGCTCCAGCCAGCACGGGCGCCACCCGCACCTGCACACCTGCACCGGATTTCCTTCTTCTTCTGTGTGGTTTTTCAGTGGTTGGCATCCCTGTTGTTGCATTACCGCCATCTTCGGGTGTTATCTATCCATTATCTGAATTAGATTCTGTGGCTTAACCCAGTGTCTTTTAAAAACTTGAAAACCCATTCTTTTCCTACATCGCTTTCTCCAAATTCTAAGATATTCTTAATCGTAATTACTTCTAATCCATTTTCTCTCATTTCCCCCAAACATCTCTTTTCTTTCTGTTCTATATTTCTCACAGTCCATAATCCATGTTTTATATCTTCTACCATTTGACATTCTTCGCATAATCATGTCTGATGTTTCCCTGTTAATATCAATGTACTGTTTAGATTAATTTGTCCAATCCTCAGTCTTGACATCAGTAGCTGTACTTTACTCTTCCATCCTTTCTTCCATAATTGATTGCTTGATTCTATCTTATTCACTATGGAAAAAAAGCATGTCTTCCTTTTGACTGTTCTGCCCATTGTCTCTGCCAATCAAGATTAATCACCTTCCATGTAATACGTTTTCCTTCTGATTTTGATAGTCTTAATTCAATATCTATGACTTCATTTCCGGCAGCTTTCTTTGCCAATAAGTCTACTTTTTCATTATACGGTATTCCCACATGCGCTGGAACCCTTATGGATGAGACATCAACCTGATTACGTTTCAAATTTCTAATTTCAAATAGAATTTCATAAATCATATTTTGTCTGCTCTTCAAAATACCTTCCCCAATACTCTTAATGGCAGCTACAGAATCACTGCACATTAATATTTTTTTGGTATTTGATCTGCCTGGACCATTGAAGTGCCATGATTATTGCATATAGTTCTACCATGCACACATTCACACAGTTTGATGTTCTTTTATAATTTTCAACCTCCCAGCCCTGAACTATAAAAGCAGAATATCATAAATATAAAAATCAGAATATGCTCATCAAATTTCTCCTTGACATAACAGTTAAATTCCAAAGCCAGATCAATATTAACATTTCGGGATTTTATTTTAAGAAGTTCCAAATCAATTTGAGGAGGATCTAATTTCCAGATAGGAATTGATGGCCATAATTTTACCGGACAAAATTCTTTATTTCTCACTCCCATTTCTGCTGCAATAGGTTCTGCAGTCCAGCCAAAACTTGAAGATTGTACACCTCTCTTCCAGCTGTTTTCCATCATCTGTTTCACCGGATGACCATTGTCGTGTGCTTTTAAATGAATCCAATAATTGGATTGAAGCTGCTTTCTGCGTAATTGTAAAGGCATTTCTCCTACCTCAACCTGCATCGCACATATAGGTGAAGATCGTACTGCACCTATACATAGTCTAAGTGCTGAAGACGGAATGCGATCTACTATTGCTAATACTGACTTAGCAGCTGATCCATATACCAGGCTTCCATAATCTAGTCTTGATCTTATTAAATATAAATAGATCTACTTTAGAGATGCCATATCTGCCCCCCAATCCAGTCCAGACAAGCACCTCATGACATTCATCACTTTTTTTACATTTTTCTGCAGTTTTCATAACACGCTCCCTCCAAGTTAATCTAGTGTCAAATATAACCCCCAGAAAACGAAAGTTGGATACCCTTTCCAAATTTTGTCCATATATCTTCATTTTAATATTCTCATTTATCTTTTTCCTTGTGAATATCTTTGTCTTAGACTTTTCAATTGAAAATCTTAAACCCCATTTTCTTCCCCATTTTTCCACTTGACTTATTTCATCTTTTACTTTTTTAATCCCATCATCAATTTTCTCCCCCTTTTCCATAAACTTCCATCATCTACAAACAATGATCTGCCAATGCCTGGTTGTGTTTTTCCGAAAATATCACTGATCATAATATTACACAAAATAGGGCTTGTAACACTACCCTAGGGCATCCCATTTTCTACCACACATTTCCTTGATGTACTTGACCCTACTTTAACTTGTATTGTCCTGCCACTTATAAAATCCATAACCCAGTTGAACATGTTCCCTTCAACTCCCATTAGGTGCAGTTTGATTAAAAGTCCTTCTCTCCACACCATGTCATACGCTTTTTCTATATCTAAAAATTTTGCAACAACAGATTCTTTCGTAATTTGTACCTTCCTTATTGAGTCTTCTAAATACACTATGGAGTCACTTGTCCCTCTGTTTTTCCAAAAAACACTCTGATATTCAGCCATTAAACCCTTTTCTTCAACATAATGCATTAATCGTTCATTAACCATCCTTTCCATTATCTTACCTATGTGTGATGTTAGTGCTATTGGTCTGTAATTTCGAGCATTTCTAGCATCCTTCCCAGGTTTCTTAATAGGGACAATAACTGCATCTTTCCATGCCATTGGTATTTGCCCTTCCTCCCATACGTTGTTATACAATTTTAAAAGTTTCTTAAGTCCCTCTTCACTTAAATGTTTAAACATTGTGTAACATATTTCATCCGGTCCCGGAGCTGATGCCTTACATTTCACTAAAGCTCTTATAGTGAAAGGGACGCAGTATTTGTCTCTTATATTGTCTTTTTTCTGTATGATTCCCCCATATTCCCTTAATGTTTTTCTCCTCTGCAGATATTCAAAGAACTATGTATATTACTAAAAGTATTCACTATTAACTCTGCTTTTTCCAAATTTGTAGCAGCACATTTTGCCTCATCTTTTAGAATTGGATTGCTCCACTCCCTTCTATCTCCTTCCATTTTCTTAATCATTTTCCAGACATAATTAATAGAAGTCAAATTACCTACACATTCACAATAATATCTCCCGTAATTTCCTTTTGCTTGTCTAATTGCCCTTCCCACTACTGTTTATATTCTATCATATGTTGATAATTGTGAGTTCTTTTTAAAATTCTAAAGGCTTGATTTCTGTTTTTAATAGCTGTCTTACACTCTTCAGTCCATCTAGGAACTGCATGTCTTACTAGTTTACCTTTACTTTTAGGGATTGCCATTCTCGTTGCTGTATTGACCCCCCAGAAACATATAACTATATGATTCAATGCCTATATTTCCTCCTATTAATGCTTTCATCTTCCATGCTTATTATCTACATTAAGAGGCAGGATTATATTTATTCTGCATATCACTGTATAATGATCACTACCAACTGTTCCTTTTCCACTCACCTTCCATTCACACTTTGGAGCTAATCTACTGGATATCAATGTAAGATCTATAGCGGATTCCTTACCATTTCTAATGTCTATTTTTGTCTTTGTAGCATCATTTAAACGTACTAAATGTCTCTCATTTAACATATCCTCTATACCGTCACCATATTTGTCTGTTCTTTCCCCTCCCCATAAAGTATTGTGAGCGTTGAAGTCCCCACACCAAATTGCATTGTTCCTATCCTGACCTTCTATTTTCCTAATGTGTTTAATTCCAATGATTTACATGGATTATAATAATTTATTGCTATAAGTTTCCTCTGCCCAGCCCAAATTTCCACCACAATATATTCTTGTTCGTTTCCCACACCCAGGACTCTACACCCTTCCTTATGAATGTAGCACATCCCCCTCCATTACCTTGTTCTCTTTCACATCTAATTATAACAATTATATAAACCAACATCCAATCTAGGCTTTAACCATGTTTCCTGGGTGCATATTATATCAGGCTTCTCTTCTTTATAAACTATAAATTTCTTAAAATCTTTTTCTATTTGCAAGCATACTTCTTGCATTCCACTGAATGACATTCATACCATCTCGCACATCTTCCCATTTCAGACCTGCCATATCTGTATAGCTGCTTTTGTGATTATTTGAATTCTTTCAGTCTTTGATTTAATTTCAGCAGTAGCATTTATTACTCCAGCAATAAAAGACTATTTTGATCTTTTCTGACTGTGTTCAATTTGTTTATTTTAGCTCATACCTTGATGCCTCCACTGAGTTTCTTTTGTAGCTGTTGGGTTTTATATATATATATATATATATATATATATAGGCCCTGCCCATGGGTGTGTGTGTATGAACCACCTCCTAGGTGTTGTGTAACGATACAGCTATGTATGTATGTAGTATTATCATTTTATGGTTGTGTGTATACAGGCCTAGCACAAGTTAAATGACATTAATGTACTTCATCTAAATATATAGGGCTTATAGGCTAGTACAGGGAAAAGTCTATAGCACGTATAGCATACAACCTAGATCTATTTAATTTAGGCTGCCTACATGTTTTACAAGATAGAGACGCGAATATTATGTAGACTTGCACAAAGTTCATAGTAGCTAGTAGCTGAAGTTACCGTTAATGGTAATATATGCACGTCTCTTTAGAGAGAGCCTGTTTGCTCCCCACTCTCATCCCTCAGACATCTCATTATATTTATTATCTTCTTACACTTATCAACAAGTTTCTCTATATGGATTTTCCAATAAAGCTTCTTATCGAACCATATACCTAAGTATTTGAAACACTCCACCTTTTCTACATTTTTTCCATACAGTTTAAGATATAACTGTTCCTGACTTTTCTTCCTTGTGAAAAAGACTACCTTTGTCTTTGCCACTGAAAACCTAAAACCCCACTATGTTGCCCAGTCATCTACTTTTTCTATAGCATTTAGAATCTTTTTAACTATGAACTCAAAATATCCCCCCCCCCCTTTTTCACATAACTCCATCATCTGCAAATAGTGCCACACCAATAGATCTATCTACTTTACTGAATATTTCATTAATCATAATTGCAAACAACACTGGACTGACTATACTCCCTTTGGGTGTTCCATTCTCTACTACATACTTACTACTATATTCTTTTCCTATTCTTACTCATATAAATGTGTCTGTTAAAAACTTCCCATACCGTATTATATAATTTTAACAATATTCCTTTACTTCTATAACTTAATTTTTTTAAACATGCAATAATAAAAAAAATTTGTCTTCAGAAGCCAAGCTTGTTGCCTTTTTCCCCGCCTACAACTTAATTAAAATACCTGTACTTACTCAACACCTTGCCTCTGTGTCCGTGCTTCTGCAACAGTGTCTTTCTCTCTGGCTCCGTGGGTTGCTACTCAGTCTAGCACGCAGGAGACCTGGGTTCTAGCCCCACCTCAGACACCCAGACCTGACAGAAGAACACAGCCACACAATGGACACAGCAGAGGAACTAGTAACCCCTGGCCCCCTGGAGCTTCTTGCTACTGCTGTTTCCAGCCAGGAGGTTGGAATGCAACGACATGAAGGTGCTCTTAATGCACAGGGATCAATGTTGGCAAGACATGAGAGGATGTTGGAGGAGTTCCTTCAGACCCTGCAGAGTTTTTCTACACCACAGGGACCAAGTCCTTCAACGACTACCCCAGCAGCCCCCTCCGCACCTCCACCGGTGTCGCCCCCAGTCTTTTAAGAGCCGAGGTTACCAACACCCCAGAGGTACAGTGGTAATCATGACATGCAGTGTCGTGGTTTCCTGAATCAGTGTGAGCTGACCTTTGAGCTACCCCATCCGAGCGCTCTCGGGTGGGTTACATCATAACCACCCTGACTGCTAGAGCCCTGGCCTGGTCAACGGCTCTGTGGGAACAGAGAAGTTCCATTTGTGACACCTTCCAATCATTCTCCAGGGAAATGCGATAGGTGTTCGACCAATCGGCCACAGGCCGTGAAGCAGCCAAACTCCTTCTCCGACTTCACCAAGGCTCTCAGTCAGCAGCGGATTATGCCCTCCAGTTCAGAACCCTGGCAGTGGTGGAGAGTGGCTAGGGCACCGAGGCCCTCATCACCACATTTTACAATGGCTTGTCTGACACCATTAAGGATCTCTTGGCCTACTGGGGGCAGGCAGATGACTTGGACACTTTAATAGCCCAGGTAATTCGTCTTGATAATTGACTCACAAGAGAGGTGGAAGCCTACACGAGCCCCAGGGGGTGCCAGCTTCATTGCCCAATCCCTCTCCAAGGACCCTGAACCCATGCAGTTGGGTGGAACTCGCCTATCCAAAATTGAGCAAAGCCGATGCATGAGGGATCGCTGCTGTCTATACTGTGGCAAGCCTGGTCATTTCCGTGATTCCTGTCCCGAGTTGGAGGGAAAGTCAGACCTCGTTCAGCTGCTGCAGGGCTGTGACGGGGGTAACTGGTTTTCTCTAGCCTGTCACCATTTCTCATGGCCAACAACATCACCCTCTTCAGGCCTTTTTGGATTCTGGTGCTGTGGGAAACTTTATGGATCTGTCCCTTGCCAAGACCCTCTCATTACCCACTGCCTCACTTGGTGGTCCCCTGTGTGTGACCGCCCTTGATGGAAGACCTTTGGGGAGTGGTCAAGTTTCCAGGACAATGGTCCCACTCCGTTTGAGAATTGATAACCACATAGGGGAATTTTTTTTCATTTGATTGTTTCTCCTGACTTCCCTATACTCTTGGCATAAAGCATAATCCTCACCTGGACTGGAGTTCTGGGTCTGTCCTCTCTTGTGGTCCCACCTGTCATGCCACTTGCCTCTACCCAGTCCACTACCTCAGTCTCCCAAGTCTATCGAGCCTCCAGACCTATCCCAAGTTCCCTCTGAGTATTTTGACCTCAAAGAAGTCTTTAATAAGCAACGGGTCATGGTATTGACACCTCATCGACCTTATGATTTGAACCATATTCTTATATTTTCTAAATCCCTAAATGAACACATCCAGCATGTTAGACAATTTTTACTCTGACTCCTTATATATAACCTGTTTGTCAATCAAGAGAAGTGTGCCGTCCATGTGTCTGAGGTCTCTTTCCTAGGCTTCATCAAGCCATGGTGACCTGGAAGGGAAACCGAGCCCCCTCTAACTAGTGCCACCATTCTTCTAGGGCTAGTTTGATAGCTAAGAGTTCACGATTTCCCACATTGTGATTTTGCTTAGCTGGGTTAAGTTTCCTGGAAAAGTAGGCCCAGGATAGAAGTCGCTGGGTACCTCCGTGCTGCTGCTGAGATAACTCTGCCCCCACCCCACAGGTCGAGGCGTCTACTTCCACAATGAAGGGTTTGGTGGGATCGGGATGTTGTAACACTGGAGCTGAGAGGAATGCCTCCTTGAGGTGCAGGAACGCTAGTCAGACCGGTTCTGTCCATTTCAGAGTCTTGGTCTTGTTGCCGAGGAGACCAGTTATGGGAGCCGTCAAGATACTGAAGTCTTTGGTAAATCAACGGTAAAAGTTAGCAAAACCCAAGAATCTTTATAATGCTTTTATGGTCTCAGGTTCAGGCCAGTCCTTAATGGCTTGGACCTTTCCCTCCTCCATCTGGACCCCCTGAGGATTAATCACGTAGCCCAGAAACGATACTGTGGTTTGGTGGAAGGTGCATTTTTCGGCCTTGAGGAAGAGATAATGTTGGCAGAGGCACTGGAGAACCTGGGTCATGTGGAGAACATGAGTTGGGAGGTCTGGAGAAAAGATAAGGATGTCGTCAATGTAAATAATCACAAATCTGTCCAGCATGTCACAGAATATTTCATTCATAAACCCTTGGAACAAAGAGGGAGCATTAGCAAGACCATATGGCATAACCAAATATTCGTAGTGGCCCGTGGGTGTGATGAAGGCTGTCTTCCATTCGTCCCCTTCGCAAATTCGAACTAGGTTGTAGGCGCTCCGGAGGTCGAGCTTGGAGAACACAGATGCTCCTCTGAGTTGTTCCAAGGCTGCTGGTACAAGAGGTAGCGGGTACCAGAATTTAATTGTAATGTGGTTGAGAGCTCGGTAATCTATGCAGGGACGGAGTCCCCTATCCTTTTTGGAGACAAAGAAGCTGGAAGCAGCTGGGGATGTTGAAGGACGAATATAGCCTTGTTGTAAGGCTTGCTCCACATATTCCTTCATGGCCCTTCGCTCTAGTAGAGATAAAGGATAAATTTGCCTTTTGGGTATTGAGGCCCCAGGGATCAGCTCAATAGCGCAATCCCATGGCCAGTGGGGTGGCAGTTCAGTGGCGAGTCCAGGACTGAAGACATCACTGAAGTTGGAGTACTCCGGCGGGATGCATCCATCTGTCTGAGCTGCAGGACTCTCTATGGAGGTGGTTCCTAGGTAGACGTGTTCTTCTGTTGGATATATGGGAAGTTGTGGAAAACAGCGATGAAAGCAGGCTTCTCCCCAGCTCAGGATCTCTCCCGTGGCCCAGAAGATTACGGGAGAGTGATGGATGAGCCAGGGTCTACCCAGGATGACATCATCTTTAGAGTGCTCCAGTACCAGAAATGATAACTCCTCGTGATGTAGGAAGCCGATGTTCAGACTGACTGGGCTCGTCAGGAGTTGGTGGGTTTGGAGAGACAGAGGTTTCCCAATTACGGAGCGGATGGAGAAGTGGGTTGGGCAGCAGTGTAACGGGAGCTGGAGCTGTCTGCACAGGTCCCCGGAGGGGAAATTGCCCACTGAGCTGGAGTCGAGGAGGGCCGTGACTGAAATGGAGCAGTGCAAGGTAGTCAAGGAAACAGTGGTAGATAATGGTCATGAATTGCTGATAGCAGTAATGAGTTGACATACCGGCAGATGGGAAGGGCGACAGGGACAGGTCGCTAGGGCATGGCCTGACTGACCACAGTACAGACAAAGTCCTTCTGTTCGTCGACGATGCCTCTCCACCGGGGTGAGTCAGAACGTATCCACTTGCATAGACTCTGGGTTATCCGGTGGCGGCGTGGCAACGACGGATCGCTGCAGCTCGGCCACGCATCTCCTCCGGTGATGTACCACGCGGATGGCTAGCTGGATGAATTTTTCCAAACCCATAGAATCATCGTAAGGGGAGAGTTGTAGTCAGAGCGATGGCTCTAAGCCCTGGCGGAAATGGGTGAGTAAGGCCGCCTCATTTCATCCACTGAGCCCTGCGAGGGTTCGGAACTCCAGGGCATAGTCCCTTATGTCCATTCATCCTTTACGGAGATGATGCAACTTTTCTCTGTTCGTTGAGTCTCTATCTGGTGGACTGAACACTTCTCTGAGATGTGTGGTGAAGTCAGCATATGTCGCGACCACGCGCCCATTCTGCTTCCATAACCCTTCAGCCCACTGCAGTGCCCTCCCGGAAAGCAAGGATATGATATACGCAACCTTAGCACGCTCAGTGGGGAAACGAGCGGGGTGCATCTCAATGGCGAGGGAGCACTGTAACAGGAAACCATCACATCTGTCAGAATCCCCTGAGTAGTGTGTGGGGTTAATGAAGGGTGCTTCCACTGGAACCGTGAGCAGTTGCCTCGCCGAGGTGGTCTCCAAGGGAGCTAGGAAACGACACATCTCTTCGATGATGGCTTGGAACATGTCCGGTGGGAGAGGGGGCATGGCCTCCATAGTTCAGTTCTGGTCTAGCCTTCAGTTATGATCAGACTCCCTGAGACAATGCTTTAGCCAATGAAACATACAAGTTTATTAAATAGACAAACAAACAGGGCTTAGGAAGCCACGAGAAACAAAAAGCAGAAAAACTAAACAAGCCACGAGGGGCTAACCAAAACTAATGCGGAAGAGGATCTAGGAGCAGGAAACAGAGAAAACTATGGGAGAAGTTTGCTTGGAGGTGGATGGGTTCTGGAGATGAGGAGACAAGGCTGGAGAAGATTGGAGAGGGAATCTGAATAGCACCGTGTAAACAGGTAAATAATCTTGAGTCCAAAATCACTAGAAGGATAGGCAAAACAACTTGCAGCTCCAATGAGGCTAGACAAGTGACAGAGTGAAGTGGGAGGTTAAATAGGGGATGTAATCAGTTCGGGGAAACGAGGTGCAGGTGATAATCATTAATACTCAGGAGACTGGGAACGCAGTGTGTGAGCGTCTGGGTGAGAGTTCGGAGTGGACGTGACATTTAACTTGTTGAATCTCCACTGCCTGCTTCCTGGCTGAACACCCACCATAGGCTGCTGTATGGTTTCCACCACAGTTACAACTTTACAATTTAATCTTGTCCTCCTTTCCACACTTTCCGTATCCTTGTTCTTCTCCACATCTTCCGCACCTCTCTTTTCCTTGGCAAACATTAGCGGTATGACCGTACGGCTGGCATTTATAGCATCTGATGGGAGGAGGCACATAAGCCCTGACATAAAAGCTCATGTAGCCTACCATCCCCCTTGCTGGAAGTGCCTCTTCACTACTGTAACAATACTGATTCACTGTCAACTTTTTCTCCATTTCTGTAGGCCTGCAACCGTCTAATCTCCTGTGACTTTCATCTATTTTTTTCAACCCTTCCAAGTTTTCTCCGATGGGGATTCCTGTCCTTTAGCCACTTCGACCAACCTTCTTTCCACTACTTCCTTTTTACACACTGTTTACAACTTCATTGCTTTATTTCTCTGCTCCGCACTCTTACATTTTACCAACAAACTGCCGTCACACAGCACTTTCGCCATTCCAATATCCCCCAGTGCTTTCTTCACTGTCATGCGACATTCGTGTGACATTAGTCAGCACAACTGGACTGACCGCTGTTATTTCACTACCTACCTTGAACTTGATCACTACCTTAAACTCTTCCTTCACAATTTTACTCCTGACGTCTCATCTTTCCTCATCATCTAATCCTCGCTTCCCTGATATTGACTTCCTCCCTACCCCCCTCCTTTCCTACTATTCACGTGTCCATTCCATCTCCCTTTCTTCATCTTCTAACAACCCACTAGTACTTGCCATTCCGATCCAGTCGCAATTCAGATTATGCCAAGACCGCCTTCCCACCTCTTCCTTGTCACATGTTCGGTTCAAACATCCCACCAAAACAATCGATGCACCTCCGCCTTCTTGCCGGAGAACACCTCGCCTCAAGTTCAGTGGCGGTAGAGACAGTGAAGCCTTAGAGATTGAAACTACGGGATATTCCTTTGGAGATGGAACAATCAAGGAAGTTGAAGAAGCCACATTCATAGGAGTTCATTAAGAGTAATTTTCTAATAAAGTGTGATTTGTTTTTCCACACAATCTTATAAAGTGTTATTGCCTTTCTACATCTACAACCTCTGGCAAAAAGTATTGAACCACCACTCTTGGAGGATTTTCATTCAATTGTTTAATTGTGTAGAAAAAAACAGTCACAGACATACCACAAAACTATTTTCATTTAACATTTCAACCTTCTGGCTTTATGAAACACTTACAAAAATAAAAAAAGAAAGAAAATTGTAGTCAATTGCAACTGTTTTTACAGATCAAACAGAAAAAATATGAAATCAGTCAATTCTGAGGACAATATTATGGAGTCACCAAACAAAAACACCACTAGTAGTTTGCTGCACCACCTCTGGATTTTATAACAGCTTGAATTCTCTGAGGCCTGGATTTAACTATTAACAAACAGTATCTTCATCAATCCGGCTCCAGCTTTCTCTTATTGCAGTTGCCAGATCAGCTTTGCAGGTTGGAGCCTTGTCATGGACCATTTTCTTTCATTTCCACCAGAGATTTTCAATTGGATCGAGGTCCAGACTATTTGCAGGCCATGCCATTGAGATTATATGTCTTCCTTGAAGGAAAGTTTTCACTGTTTTTGCCCTGTGGCATGATGCACTATCATCCTGAAAAAATGATGTCATCATCACCAAACATCCTTTCAACTGATGGAATAAGAAAAGTGTCCAAAATCTCAATATAAACTTGGGCATTTATTGAGGATGTAATGACTGTCATCTCTCCCGTACCTTCACCTGACATACAACCCCATATCATTAATGACTGTGGGAAATTTGCATGTTTTCTTCAGGCAGTTGTCTTAATAAATTTCACTGGAACGGCACCAAATAAAAGTTCCAGCGTCATCACCCTCCCAACGCAGATTCGTGATTCATCACTGAATATCCCTCTCATCCAGTCATTTACAGTCCATGACTGCTTTTCTTTACCCACTGAAACCTTGGTTTTTTTTTCTGTTTTGATGTAAATGATGGTTTTCATTTGGCTTTTCTGGATGTAAATCCCATTTCTTTTAGGCGATTTCTTACAGTTTGGTCAGAGACACTGACTTCACTTTCTGCCCGTTTGTTCCTCATTTGTTTTGTTGTTCATTTTCTGTTTTCGAGGCGTATATTGCTTTAAGTTTTCTATCTTTTCTATTTCTATTGATGTCTTTCTTGGTCTACCAGTACGCTTCCCATTGGATTTGTACTTGGTCCAGATTTTAGACACAGCTGACTGGGAACAACCAACATCTTTTGCAACATTGTGTGAAGATTTACCTTCTTCAAGAAGTTTTATAATCCTCTCCTTCGTTTCAACTGACATCTCTCATGTTGGAGCCATGATTTTTGTCAATCAGCTGCGTTTAACAGCTCACTACGGTGTGCAAGCACTCTTTTTTAACTGCAGACTAATTAGCAGATGTAATCAGATACAGGTGTTTGTTTTAGAACGCCAAAGTACACGGTGAGTCCATCATATTTTCCTCAGAATTGAGTGATATATTCTTTCCCTCTGTTTGATCTGTAAAAACAGTTGCAATTGACTACAATTTTCTTTCTTTTTTATTTTTGTAAGTGTTTCATAAAGCCAGAAGGCTGGAGTGTTGAATGAAAATAGTTTTGTGGTATGTCTGTGACTGTTTTTTTCCTTTTCCTTTTTTTACGCAATTAAACAATTGAACATTTTCCAAGAGTGGTGATTCCATACTTTTTGCCAGGGGTTGTAAGTAGGTAAATCGGGATATTCCCTCAGGTTTGGTTAATAAAACTCTTCTTTAGAGGGATGAACCACTTTGAAGCCACCAAATAAAAAATTTCTGCAGCTTTCTTACGATAGGGTCACACTCATGTTGACATGAATTAGAAACCCAGACGCAATGCACCTTTAATTTTATCCCTGTAGTAGGTTACCATTGCCAGCCTGTAACATTCAGGTTCTTCTTAGCAGAAGAAGACTCATCTGAATCCTGAGTTATTATTGGTCAGAACTGTTGTGACGTCAAGAAACAAATCGGTACATTTCCAGAGGCGTCCCAGCTTGGAAAGTCGTATTTAGTCCACGGTTTTAGTTCATTTCTAGTTTGTTTTCTCTTTTTTCTGGTTAAAGTATAGACTGTAAGATGATAAAACATGGACTGTAAGGTGGATCTTGTATTAGTTTTATTTCTCTCCGCGTGTTTTCTTCCCC
>JBCNYH010003172.1:0-14339 GCA_039654325.1 Tandanus tandanus | reverse complement strand
GGCATGTGAAAGAACCATTGCTGATTTTCGTCAAGAGTAGGCTGCATAGCCGTCAGCGTGTTTCTGCCCTGCGATGGATGCAGCCTCCCCGCGACCCTAATTAGGAATAAGCGGTTCAGAAAATGAATGAATGAATGAATGAATGAATCCATTGTGGAACATGCAGGATAGAGTTGTATAATAAAGGACCAGCAATGACTCATTGTATGGATTTTTTTTGTTCAGATCATCCAGGAAGGAATAAAGATGTTTTATACTTCAATTATCTGAAGGATGAGTGGTTGAAGTAAGAATGGACTGATGTTAGCTATATTCAGAAGTGCTAGCCAAATCACAATTACCTTGTGTGCAGTGAACATTTTGCTCAAGATGCATTCGTTCAGGACATGGCTGTGTAAATTAACAAAGTCGTAACTGAAACTAAAACTTAAGGAAGATGCTGTTCAAACAGTATTTCAATTTAAAAACATGCCAGCAGTGCATGTAAGTGCCAAAAAGATCATCGGATTAAGAGAAAAAAGGTTAGTAGGATCACGTGTGCATGGAACTTGTTTGTGTTTCCTGGCCATGTGCTAGTTTTGAGTTATACAGTGATCTTGGTGGGTCTTATGTTTTTTCATATCAAACAGAGATTACTTACCAAGTTTTAAATGGACAAAACAGGCTCCAGGAGATGTACCAAAATGTTGAAAAAACCTGAATGACACACGCTTGTTGTATTGCTGGTAATTACAGTCAGAGTGCACCACTGCTGGAACATACCACTTTCAAAGTCGGGCCTTACACGTTTTACCAGCCTTTTTTCTCTGTATATTTCACATGTATCCTCCATTTGATTGTCTCTAGTCCAGTTAGTCTGGTATTAGACCACTGTATATCCATGAAACCTGAGAATGTTTACTTATGGCAAAGCATGTCTTTTACAGGGTAGGTTGCCAGGTCTTTCCATAACCCTTCACATCAGTGTTTCTAGACAGGGTCACTGAACTGTAACTGTTAACTAGTAACTGTAAGTGGTAACTGGTAAATAAAAGACTAGTAAATGTTTTTACTTCAAATCCTATTTACATATTTTTTTAACATAACTGGTAGGCTCTGATGTTCAAACCTAGTACACTATCCCAACACATTTTATACCTACCTGGGAACCACAGGCAGCTATGATGGTACAGAGCTGTGTTAACAACACCATGAATGGACTATCAGGCACACTGCATAGAATTCGGGATGGTGAGTAATACATAGTACCCCTTTTAAGCCCTGCAGAAAAAGAATAGGGAACAATTCTTTCACCAAGGGGTCAGAGCGAGGACAGCTGTATTTAAATCTAGAGATCCATGTGAGTACAGGAAAGCCCGGTACGATCTGAGAAAAGCAATAAAAACAGCCAAGGGAGAGTAGAAAAAGTGGAATCCTGCTACAGTGGCCCAAACATCAGGCGCATGTGGAATGGGCTAAAGACCATTACTGACTACAAAGAGAAGAGGTACAACATGGGGGGAGGTGACTGTTTTTCTACCTGAGGAGCTGAACACCTTCTATGCCTGCCTTGAGAACCACAGCAAGCAGAAGTTTCTATCAGTAGTCCCCACATGCTTCAATAGGATGACCATCATCCCAGTCCAGAAGAAACCTAATATGAGCTCACCTCCATCATTATGAAGTGGTTTGAGCATGTAGTCAAAGCTCACATCACATCTTCACTGTCTGCTACACTCGACCCTTTTCAGTTCACCTACCAGTCAAACAGATCCACAGACGATGCAATAGTGCTAGCTCTGCACACTGCCCTTTCCCACCTGGACCACAAGAACACTTATGTGCAGATGTTGTTTATTAACTACAGCTCTGCTTTTTACACCATAATCCCATCAAGGCTTGTCATGAAGCTCCGGGATCTGTGCATCACTGTCCCCTCATGCAACTGAATCCTGGACTTCCTGACAGGCAGACCACAGGTGGTGCGCCCCCTGGTGTATTCCCTGTTCACTCACGACTGAACGGCCACAGAGCTCTAAGACCATCATCAAATTTGCAGATGACACCACCATGATTGCCTGCATTTCAGATGGCAAGGAGTCTGCTTACAGGTGGTGAGAGCCCAGGCATCATGGTGCTGGGACAATGACCTGCTGCTTAACATCAGCAAGACCAAGGAGCTCATCGTGGACTACAGGGGACTGCAGTGTGGAGGGCACAGCCCTATCCACATCAAGGGGAAAGAGGTAGAGAGAGTAAGTTGCTTCAGGTTCCAGGGGATCAACATCAGTGAGTATCTGAGCTGGTCACATCATGTGGGTGTGATCATGAAAGCAGTGAGACAGCGGCTATTCTTTCTTCAGCAGCTGAGGAACTTTTACTGTTACTTTTACTGGTTGCATCACGAACTGGTATGGCAGCTGTAATGCTCTGCACTGCAAAGCTCTACAGAGGTGTGGTCAGATCAGCACAATGCATCATCAGGTCTGAACTGCAAGCCATTCGGGACCTCTACACACAGCACTGTAGGAGGAAGGCCCAGCAAATCCTCTCTGATCCCAGCCACCACAGCCACACACTTTTCACAATCCTGCTGTTGGGCAGACAATACAGTTGCTTCCAAACTCACACCAGCAGATTTAGGGACAGTTTCTATCTACATGTCACAAGCTGAGACACTGGTCAATTTGCACATCACATTTTGCACAAATGCAATACTTGTTTCTTTACATGCAATATTTGTTTCTTATGTGCAATATTGAGGGGGCTCTGAGTTCAAGAATTACATTGCCGTTAGTGTTGTTCTATTGTTACCTGTATATGACAATAAAACTTGAAATGAAACATACATGTTAGATGGCTATAATTTTGTCCAGAATCTGAAACAGGATGCTGCACAGGGCCTGGCTAAGCTTCACAACAGCCATGAATGGGACTTCTCCTTCCTATTCTCAGGGGGAACTTCCTGGAGGATAAGGATGAAACTAGTTTTAGGGATTGTGAGCATTTTCCTAGCTATCACAGCTATTTTAACTTTCTACAAGACAATGGAATTGTTTTAAAATAATGTTTACTCCAACTGAGCTACTTAGGATTGACTCATTTCAATAGCTCAAGGGAAAAGCTTCAGTATAGAGAGATTGTGTAAGGTGTAAGCATGGTACAAGGAGACCGCTTCTCCTGATGATGGTTTTCTACATGAAGTTTCCAATGTTTGAATATCATGCAATTATATGGGGATGATAGAAATAACAGACATTGAATTTTATTTTACTGTATGTTATGTCCCAGTCTAGGTCAAGCTGTAACACACCGGTTAATAAAAGAGAACACGACTGCTGTTATGATGTGTTCGTTTATTTTTAGTTGTGACTTCAGAAGCCAGACAGGACAATATAATAAACAAAGACATCTAACTTTACACATACAATCTAATTTACCTAACACCATAAAGAAAACAAACAAAAAACACATAGGCTTCCCTCTCTCCCTAGCTAACCCAAAACCAGGAGAAAAACATAGGGAGAAATCAATAATCAGGGGAAACAACACAAGTGGAGTCAGCACCAGGCACAGGGTCATACACAAATAGACAGCAATGAAAAGGACAGCATCAAAAAACAGCACGCACACACTGCAATGCACAGAAAAGGCAATTGGCACCCAAGCTGTGATTTGCTGCTGTTTAAAAACACAGTCGGAAGTGTGTTCCACCAATCACAACACAGGAGGAAAGGCCAACTACAAGTTCATCCTTCACTTAAGCGGAAACAAGATTCAGTGCGGTGAGCTGGGCCTACAGATGAGAGAAAAACAAAACAGACATCCCATCAACAACATAGATGTAAGAAAACATACACAAACAACAGAAATACAAACAAGGAAGTAACACCCCCTCCCTTAAGAGTGAACCCCAGGTTCACCACTTTCATAAGAATGGCACAGAGACAGAGTGTCAGCCACCACATTTTCAGAGCCCCTTTTATGCTGAATGTTTAAATTAAAGCTCTGAACAATCAAGGACCACCGCAAAAGCCGCTGGTTGCTGTTTGACATGCAACATAAAAATACTAGGGGTTGGGGTCTGTAAAAACTGTAATCAGGCTCAGAGCTAGAGTCAAGATACACCTCAAAATGTTAAAGTGTGAGCAAAAGGGCAAGGACTTCCTTCTCAATAGTGCTGTAGTTTACCTGATGACGGTTAAACTCATTAAGAGAAGAAACTAACAGGATGACCAGTGCCAATTACATCCTCCTTAATCAAGACAGCTCCGGCACCTGTACTGCTGGCGTCTACTTCAAGTTGGAAGGGTTTCTGGAAATCAGAGCAGAAAGAACAGGTTCACTCCATAAAAGCATCTTAACAGACTCAAAGCATCTTGGCAGCTAGAAGACCACACAAATGTAACAGAGCTATGAAGAAGATTTGTAAGAGGCAACACAACATCTGAGAAAATTTTTACAAAAACCCCTATAGTACCCAGCCACCCCAAGAAAGCGTCAAAGTTCTATTTTGTTATTGGGTGCAGCAAAAGACAACCGAACCTTGACTATTTTACAAAGGTAGGTGATCGTGGCATGAGCAAATTCACATTTAGCAAGGTTTAAAATTAGAGAGGCTGTCTTAAGCCAAGCAGTCATAGAGTCTAAGGTCTAAGTCTATATGACTTTGGCAAGTATCCGTAAAAATAACCACATCATCATGGTAGACGTTACAATTGTCAACATCACCTAATATCAGGGTCATTAGATGTTGAAAGGTAGCTGGTTCATTCTTTAACCCAAAAGCCATGACTGTGTACTGGAGAACCTGTTTGGTGTAGCAAAAGCAGAAATCTCAGATGCACGTGGGGTAAGTGGAACTTGACAATAACCCTTTAAAGGGTTATCACGATCCTCCATTCGTGGGAAGGGAAAGGAGTCTGCTTTAGTTAAAGCACTAACTTTTCGATAATCTGTACAAAACCAAAAGCTTTTGTCAGGCTTTTGAACTTGGTAGAGACAAGAACACCAGAATATACAGCTAGGCACAGCCAGACCATTCTCAATTAAATAGTAAGTCTCCTATTTCATAATGGCACATTTAGTTGGATTAACCCTGTAAGCATTTTATTTGACAGGAGGATTATCACCCACATCAATGTCATGTTTAAAAACTGTCGTATGAGAAGGGGAATCAGAAAGGAGGGAGGTATATTTCCTAATGAGATCTACTAAGTTACTCTGGGCTGGTTCTGACAAGTGAGCCAATTTGGACTGAATATTTGACAGCCACTCAGAGTTTGGTAAGTGAGTACAGGGAAAACCTAAACTACAGATATCCACCTCAGGAAAATACTCAGATGGGGACATGTCTGTAGGGGCAGCAACTACTGAAGTGACCACAGGAACTGAAGTGGAGACATCAGAAGTGGACCGAGAGACATGACATACACGAGACTTTCTTTTCCGATCAGGCATTTTTACAACATAGTCTGTGTCACTCAGCTTGGACTCAATAACATAAGGACCTGAAAACGTAGCCTGGAGAGCTGAACCTAGTAATGGCAGTAAAACCAAAACTTTATCACCTGTTTGGAATGCACGTACCACAGATTTTTTTGTCAAAACCAGTCTTCATTTGGGACTGTGAAGAGGCCAAAGAACGCTGCAGGATGTACGCTGAAATAAATTTTCAAGAAACCTTTGATTCCTCTCTATGGTCAATCATTAAAAGTTGGCCTGCTGCAGATTCCATCACCATTCACTAGGACACTACATCTTGAATCTGCCACACTGCTGTTTCCCACTCAGCTGATATCTGCATTTCTCACATATATTGGCAAAAAAAATACAAATAAACACAAAGATAAGCTTTGTTTCCTTTGGATATCAATTTGCTATGGTACAGTGAGGATTGAGAAAGGCATGTTTTGTATTTAAGCACAATATTGTATTGCCAACACAACTGCCTCATCATCTTTCCTGGCGGAATGATTTTAACGCAAAAAAGTGAAAACGGGATCAGAAGGGATGGATACATATTTCAATAAGAGAAACTAGACACAGTTTTCATCATTGCACGTCCAAAACTTTTAGCCTCAAATTGTTAAGGAGAAGATATACTTTATGTCCATGAATTAGCTTTGTGAAAAGAATTAAACATGCAGAATTAAACATGTGAGTGTGTGCACTCGGTGCCGCAGTGGTAAGTACGTCCACCTCACAGCAAAAAGGTCCCGAGATTAATTCCTGAGGTCACCCCTAGGTTTGTCCCTAGGGGTGGAAGTGAATTATAAATGGTTGTATGTGTTTTGGCCTTGCAATGGCCTCGCAAGCTGTTCAGTGTGTACCGTGCCTTTGCGCGAAGTCAGCTGAGATAGGCACCAGCCTCCCTATACCCTAATTTGGTTTAAGCAGCTTAGAAAATGAATGTATGAATGAGTATGTGCGAAGGCTTTTTTGTATGTCAAAGTCAGGCTCATAGGCTGTTTGTGCTCCGAAGCACTTGTACTGTGCAGTCTAGAGAATGTTTGATTTTATTTTATTTTATTTATTTATTTAATTTCTGCAATCTGCAATTGCTTCTACCTTTCAGGGAATCTGATAAACCAAGTGAATACTTAGCAAAATTTATTCAAGGTCATGGCAAAATTGTGATTTTAACTCATACAAATTACTAACCATGCCAGGTTATTAATCTTTGATAGTTCCACTATATTCCAGAAAGAAAATACTATCAATAAATTTACATCACACACAGTGCATTTTTGATGGCATCACTAATAACTCCCCACCCCCCTATGCATTTGCCAGAGCCCACACGTCTGTGTTGAATCTCAAGAATAATGGCCATGTTTTACACAGCCCCTCTATTGTCACAGGCTCATAAGTAATTGGACAAACTAACTAACTATCCTCTTCGGTACTCACAATATCCGGTGATTTGCCAAGCAAATGTCTAAAGTGATCTAACCAGTTGAAGACTAACTCATCAGGGCCCACCTCAGTTATTTGGGTTGCTAGTTGACTTTTTACAACCACTGATTTCAGTAACGACTTTTCAAGCTTCACTGTGCTGTCCACTCAAATAAGCACATTCTACATGCACAAATTTTTCTTCTAAATTATTAGCCATAAGATGATCATAAATGCCATAGAGGAAGTCCCTGGCATCATCTTCTGCTTGTGATGCCTTTAGCCATTCTCTTACCCTTACAATTTCAGGACTGCCTCGAACTTGAAGACTTCCACAGTAACACCTTTCTAGAAATGCAAATCTTCATAGCCACTTTGTTGGCGGCAATAAATCTCTAGTATTGCTCAGTGGGGTCTCTGTCTACCTTGTCTTCTAGGAGGTGGAAGCAGTTCCTAACCTCAATGTTGTAGTATGATTATAAGTCTGTTGTCACTGCAAATAACTGTCAGTCATACAGAGGATGCGTTGAATTTTTCACTTCTTCATATTGTTAAGTTTAATGCTATGAACAGTACGAGTTTTACAATAAATGCCCATTTCAAACAACCTGTGTCTGTGTTGTGAAGAACAACTTGCACTGACATGTGTTTGGAACACATATTAAGAGTCCCCATAATCAGCTGCCAAAGGTAAATTCTTTGAATCAATTCCTGATATATTATTTTCTTACTTTTTCATGAAATAAAGTGTCAATGAAAGTGCTAATTAGACAATTCTCCAATTATTTTTGAACCTATGTGTAAAAAAAGGCTGTAATTCATAAGGGGTTAAAACAATACCTTTGCTTAACCCTATAAAATTATAGCTGAAAGTCTACACATCAATCATATCTTGACTTCATTTCAAATGTGGTGTACAGGGATAAAATTATAAAATTTGGACACTGTTCTAATACTTACGCACCTAACTTTACCTATGTGACCCATCACAGCAAAGTGGGTATTAAGGCAGACATTATTAAATACTTTGTTGAACTTTAAAAGCGATTTTCTCCAAAGTTGCATGCTTAAAGGGCTGAAAATTCCTGGCAGGTCTTGGTTAGTTATTCCACAATTAGACAAATATGTTACAAAATTTGTTATCATTTTAAAGCTCAAGATATTAGTACCAGTAACAGATACCAGTAACTCAAAATTAATCATTTCCGACTTAATACCCACTTTGCTGTGATGGGTCACATATATAAGACTAAAATCATCTCTAGTGACTAAACAATATCACAAAATTGGTAAAGCTTTTTTGTACATTTCAAAATTGTTTTAGCACACATTTCAGACTTTAAAAATACCACCTAAATTTAATCAAATTGACAAAAATGGCAGCATGCCCAGAAGATCACAGTGTCTGAAAATACCCTGAAAGTCCTATGTGTAAATTTACAATGTTAGGGAAAACCGTGACATAGATACCTTTAACATCAGGTACTGTCACACTGGCCAATTGAAACTGCATTATGTTAATATTATATTTTAGATATTTTGAATATAAAAGAAATCCCATAAGTCCCTTGAATGCCCATCATCTCGAGTGACATAAAATACATAAACTGCACATCTAAAAGGTTTAATTATGGCCACCATAGCGAATTGGCAGCATCTGCTGGTAGTAACAAAGTTTCCATTCATTTCTCAGCAACTATGAAACGTAGAGATTTCATCTATACTATTGCTGTCATGCTTAATTTTTTTTTTACCTGTGTGTGGCTCAGCATTCCAATTCCCCATAGAAATAACAATAGGACCTTTGGTCAAGTGTATATTGAAATAAAGTGTACCTGCAGGTTATTTCACCAATTGCTGTTCATTTTATGGCTGTCCACTGAGATTGAGTTGTGATGCCTTTGATTTGTGTAAAGCCTGGAGGAAATATCTGAAGGTGTTATTGAAGATATCTAGTATGACTCAGTGTTATACTGTTGAATGTGTATAAACTTTGCACTGCTTATTGTACAACTGAATTACAGGTTCATATATATCTCATTATAAAAAAAACTAAGTAAAACATACTTAAAGAAAAATTATACCACTTATGTATGAAGTGTGACAGATCCTCAGTGACTAGAACTTACAAACGATTTGTGCATCCAACTGTACAGCATGATGTTTTTGCCACTACAAGAAGTCAGAACTTTGCCTCCTCAATCCAGTCCACGTGTGTTGATTATGGATTCTCATTCTCACTACATAAATCTTGGCGACAATTTTGAAATAAGGTAATGTCATGGTTTCCCTCCATTCAGCTCTGTGTACCATGCAGCGGAGCAGCACAGCAATCATTTCCAGATTTCGATGATGAAATAACTACAGCATGCCTACAACATACACCAGCAAGCTCAGCACATGGTGCACATGTGCAGATGGCTGGTGACCCTGGTGTAGACAATCTGCACAGCTTTTGGGGTGGACTATATTAGCACAGCTAAAATAAAGCACAGCACAAAGCATTGTTTTTGCATCCTCTTTGCCAGTACTCAACTAAGCCATTGCTTCTGTGCTTTGGATTTCTGTGTTTGACCTGTGTTGCCTACTTGTTCTTGATACCTGTTATTCTCTTTTGTATTGGCAGTTAGTGTATGAGCTTTCCCTGCCTGTTCTATGACAATGAGTTAGCCCAGCCTTTAATGCACTGTCTGTCTTATCGCTTGTTCAGTGCCTGCCTGACTGTGAGCCTGTTGGGTACCTCAGCCTGGTTTATTAATACATGAGTCATTATATGAGTTATGCATCTTTATGCATATATGTCAATATATGAGTTATGCATCTTTGCATCTGCCTCTCACTTTACCCACACAGTGGCGAGACAGGTAACTTGCGTAAGTTGCAGTTGATGACATGAACAAAAGAAGATTTGGACTGGATGTGATAGAGCATTCCTTCACCTTTTGTATTGTAAATTCCTGGAACGCTTTGTCTGAACATAGCTATATAGTTGAAATAAGTTCTGATATAATAATGGGTGGCAGGATCGCAACCAAAAGTAGAGGAGCGTAGTCGCAAGTCTGGAGGAGCATATAAAGAAGAGGTAATAAGGTAATAAGGGTAATAATGCCATCTGACAGGGGGAGTAGAAAAGCAGAAGATTGGCTTTCGAATTAGTTTCGAAATTCGAATTAGTTTCGAATAAGTTGGAAGGGTATTGCTGACTTGATGTTTACTTTTCTTGTTGTTGAATTAATATAGTTTATTATGGGATTTCTATGGACCTGCCCAAGGGCCTGGGCAGAGGATGTAAACACACATATCAAAAGTAAATAAACACCCCTCATTACAGAGTTTTATCTGTGAAACTTATTTGTTCAAACTTTATATATAACAGTATATATATATATGTGTGTGTGTATATATATATATATATGTATATATGGTATGTGAGAAAAATAAAAATACTTCATTTTCATTCCGACAAGCCTGTTTCGTGGTTGCTCACTCATCAGGGGATTGGTGACAAGACTTTGTCCAGGCAAAAACGGGAATGTTTATATTAAGAAGCTGTAAAGATTAGAAGAAATTTCTTTCCAATACTGCTGCTAACACATATTATTCAGAACCATCGGAGGGTTATTTTAAGGTCATAATTGATTAAAATCGGTTAATAGGTTGGTGAGATATGGGCTTTTATACTTGAATGTCCACATGTGCGACAAGACTTTTGTCAATGACTGCATATGTATATACACTGTACTTACTATACCCAGTTGGTCCACTTAACGTCTTTTGTTTTAAAACAATGAAATTTACAGAGGAAAGGTTTATTTTAAACAATTTGATATTTTGTTCAGTGCCCCTTAACCACTCCATAACAAAAGATGAGAAATAATTGAGGTTCACGCTTACCACCAGGTAAATTTCATTGTTTTAAAACAAAAGAGGTCTAGTGGGTTTTTCATCTGAACTCTTCATATTATTTTACATTACAGTATATAAATTGTTTATAGCTAGTAGCTATGCTGTGAACGCCAGGAGTAAAATAATTGTCTGATTTTCAAAGATTCTGTATTGTGGGTCAATCTAAGGGTGGACTTGGGCAGCATCCGATTGTAAAAAACCTTGCGATTCCTTTTGCCACAGTCAACAGAGTGGTTGTACAATTTACCAGCAAAGGTAAGGAATCTACAGCATCCCACTCAGGTCAACCTGAGCCCTCTGACAGCAGTCTTCAGATTGTCAAGTGGACTGTTTGAACCAATACCAGTTGTAAGGTAACTGATGTTGCAGAGAAGCTCCAAATAAGTCAGAGTACTACTCTAAACAGCATGGCTACTATGTATATATGACAGTATGAAAAGGTTGTGTTCATTTAGGTGGGAGCTGGCATTTTGATTTGGTATTTGGTTGTAATTAACCTCCAACTCACCTATATAAAGAATGTAAGCTCCTGTAGAGGTTCACGACTGAACACATGAACACGTGATAATCGCATTAAAGCTTAACAGACCTTAACAGAGCATAACAGACCTTGCACCTAGGTGATCTTGATGAACTTGGAAACACGATTCCTTCAAGTTGTATCTCTTGGATGTACCCTGCCTCCTTTTTAAACCCCAATCATGCTTCAAGTGTGCTCATAAATCGTGGATCTCCACACTTTTTTTGAATCATGGAGATCATGGACATCGTGGCCTCAGTATAAACTCAGGGTTTTTTTTGCATCAAACTTCATCTTTTGCAGTTGTGTGTGCATGTGTGAGTTGGGTAGCTTTTTGAAATATACTTCTGCTTCCAGTGATTTGCCTCCCCCACTAGTAAGCCTCAGCCTGAAGTATCTTTTTCTTTTAGAGTGTGTGTCTTCTATCGTGTATGGTGACTACATGTTACTGATTTAAAACAATAAAGTGTTTGTAATATGTGGAACATCGTCTCTGGCCCTTATAAGTATAACAAACTTGGCTGCCTTCTGATTACTGCGTACTGGTTAATGCAAAGAACTAATTTCTCTGGGTGCATTTCCCAGAGTTGCATAATTTGGCTACATAGAATTGGCTTTTAGATACTCTCTGATATTTTACAGTATATGGTCTGTGATGGTCTGGCGAGTTGTTGAGGGTGTACCCAACTTTGCCTGGTGTCAGCTAAAAAGGACTCCAGCCTACCCGCTAGAACCCTAGTATAATTAAGCCGTTTGGCTAATGAGTGGGAGTGAGTGTATATTGATTCTGCTATACAGTACAATTGGTATCCACAAAACAAGGTCCACTAAAGACCACTAAATCCTTCACTTAAAGTGGAAAAAACAGTTGTTAACAGTATTGGTTTACATGTGCCTCTCAGAGATTATAATAATATTCACTAAAACGTGCTAAAAAAAAAAGGTTAAGGTGTACCTCACCTTTGCCTGGACTCGCCTTGATGGGCTCCAGCTTCCTTGTGACACACTCTCACTCTCTATCTCTCTCTCTCTCTCTCTCTCTCTCTCTCTCTCCTGAACACACACGCACACGCGCGCGCGCACACACACACACACACACACACACACACACACACACACACACACACACACACACACACACGCAGGGGTAATAAACAGAGGAGGTGATAATATGTGCAGTATGACAGCTGAGACACACAAGTGATAGGGTAAAGAAAAAACAAACATACAAAAAAAATTAATAAAATACACAATGCAACTGACTGCTCTGATAGACCCTAACCTTCTCCTGATGCTTAGGGTCTATCGGATGTGTTATTTATTTATTTATTTCTTTAAATACTCTGTACCTTTCGTGCAAGCAAAGTGGACGGTACTGTGACAATTTTTGTTCCGCAGGAAATTGTGTGTGTGTTTGTCTGTCCGCAGTCCATGAGCACATGCTTGGACCTAGTAAGTTATTATTACTAGACATTTGAGTACTTACGGGAATGGTACTGAAGTAAAGTAACATTACGATAGTAATTACATTTACATAGATAAGAACTTTCCAAAAGGTCTTACGCTGGGATCCAATTAGATAATCCTACTTTCACCACCCCTGGCAGAATTCGGCATGCAGGAGTCCATTTCTGGTGAGCTGTTTACACTTTCTTTTGCAATTTTAGTTATCACATATAGAATTTTTTCTTGGAACAGTACTTTCTCTTCACCTTGAGGCAGCAAGCAGAGGAATCCAACAGCTCCTGGCTAATTTTGCTAAGGTTTGTTTTTAGCATCATGGCTAGCATTCAGCTTGTTCAGTGTGTTGATTGCAGGATGTTTAGTAGTTCTTCCTCCGTTTTTAGTAATAATTTTATCTGTGATAAGTACACATTACTTAGCTCTCTGATGGAAAAGACTATAGTGTTAGAAGTGTGGATCCAGACTTTAGAGAGGGCTAGTGAGAGTGAGAGTAGCGTTGTTTCTTCAGTGGAAAGTCTGGGTGCCTTAGGCAGAGATAGCAACCCCCCTCATCGGGCATCAGAGCCCTCACAGTGGGGCGAATGGATGATGACTCGGTGGCATACTCATAAAGACAAAGCTAACACTGAGGCTTGCCCATGGGAGCACCACTTGTCTCCGCTTCACGTGTCAGGTTTGCTCTCCTCAGTGAGACACCCGCTTAGAAACCTGAAAGACCTCTGGTGATAGGAAGCTCTATAAAGCATGTAAAATTAGCTAGTCCTTTAGGGGCACCAGCAGCACTAGTTACTTCACATTTGAGAGCTTAATTGTACTTAAGTAAAGTAATATTACAATAGTCATTACATTTATATAGACAGGAACCTTCCAATAGGTCTAACACCAGGATCTATTTTGATAATTAGTAGTTCAACTTCGTCTTTAAATTAAATAGAGCATGCATGTGTCCGAGTACCCATAACACGCAAAAAGGTCATGTGTGAATGTGTGTGTTCGCTCCACCAGTCATTTATTGCAGAAACTATTATTAAAGGCACCTCATTGCAATGTCAAAAAAAAAAAGCAACGAAACAAGGAACTTGCATTCAATGATAAGAAATACAATTATATCTAGAAGCACATACAGGCACACACCTCTACCAAACTGAAAAAAGATAAAAATGAAAAAAAATAAATAATAAATAAAATTATCTTCCAAAAAACATTTTACAATGTTACATTGTTAAAGAATAGTTAAAAAACAAACAAAAAAAAAAAGAAAAAACACCACCACTGAAAAAACATAACCTCACTGGCAGTGGTAAAAATATCATCTAGTTAAGAAGTAGGTACTTATATACTTCTAATGATCTACTCTGAAGATGTGGGACTGTGGGTCTCTTACTTGTCTCAATTAATTTATTGTACCAGTTATCACTTCCTCTATTTATCAGCCAAACCTGCCTAACAGTGCATTCTGTTGTTTTCTGCTCTTTGCAAACTACTCCACTATAAAATATAATAATTGGAGGTACATTATGTGGGTGATATAAATTAATGTTATATAACGACAGCACTGTGATGACATATATAT
>JBCNYH010002331.1:0-14444 GCA_039654325.1 Tandanus tandanus | reverse complement strand
CAAAGCAGTTAAATAACTGGATAATAATTAAGTTATTCCCCGAGCTAGAGTGTGTGTGTGTGTGTGTGTGTGTGTGTATATTAGTTATTTTAACAGAGAGAGACAAAATATCAACAGCAACATAAAATTTAAAAAATAAAAAAAAAACTTCACCAAGTGTTTAATTCTTCTCTGGTCAGTTGACATTTTTTCCATAACATTTATTTATGCTTAATCTTAATTAAGCTTAATTCTAACTAGGCTTTTTGTGAGGCTGGTGCCCATCCCAACCAGTGAGGGCGGGGCACACCCTGGACAGCTTGCCAGGCCATCACATGGCCAACACTCACACAACCATTCACACTCACACCTAAGGGCGATTTGGAACAGCCATTTAGCCTATTGTGCATGTTTTTGAACTGTGGGAGGAAACCAGAGTACCCGGAGGAAACCCACGCAAACATGGGGAGACCATGCAAACTCCACACAGAAACTCATGAGCTCAGGAATTGAACCCAGGCCTTCTGATGGAATATCATAACTCTCATTTTGAGATCCAAATTTGGCATCAATATTTTGGCTGCGAAAGATACTTGGATTCAGTCACAATTCATCAAATGACTGCAATCACCTATATACAGTTCAAACATTCAGGGTTTCACTGTAGGAAAGCTGTCTGAGATCAGTTTTCTGTTTAAACCTGTGTCAAAATACCACATTGAGTCCACAAAATCATTGCTTGCATTCTTTTTAGTAAAATGTGCAAATATCCTGGGTTTTAAGACCTCTATGGATAGAACAACAATTATTCAGTTTCCCTTTCCCAGACGTGGGATACCAATGTCCCCCCTTGGAGCCAGGCCTGGGGGAAGAAACTCCAAGGCAAGCGCCTGGTGGTCGGACTTCTGCCCACGGAGCCCGGCCGGGCCCAGCCTGAAAAGGAGACATGGGTCTACCCTCCCATGGACCCACCACCTGTGGGAGGGGCTATAGGGGTTCATTGTGAGTTGGGTGGCAGCCAAAGGCATGGGTTCTGTTGGATCGATCCTCGGCTACTGACGCTGGCTCTTGGAACATGGAATGTCACCTTTCTGGCGGGAAAAGAGCCTGAGCTGGTGCGCAAGGTTTGAGAGATACCGACTAGATGTAGTCGAGCTCACCTCGACACATAGCTTGGGCTCTGGAACCACCCATCTCGAGAGGGGCTGGACCTTATTCCATCCTTCTTGCCCCCATCTCATCCCTGTTTGATGAATGGGTAGCTTCCCTCCGACTCTGGGTGGGGAGGAATGGGTCCTGACTGTTGTTTGTGCTTATGCACCTAATGACAGTTCAATGTACCCACCCTTTTTGGAGTCTTAAGGTGGTGTGTTAGAGATCGCTCCCCCTGGGGACTCCCTAGTCATCGTGGGAGACTTCAATACCCAGTATGACCTGGAAGGGTGTGACCTGGAAGGGTGTGATTGGTAGGTGTGGCCTCTCTGATCTAAACCCTGTTGGACCGCTGTTGGACTTCTGTGCTTGTCACAGTTTGTCCATCATGTACACCATGTTTGAACATAAGGGTGTCCATAAGTGCACTTGGCACCAGGACACCCTAGGCCACAGTTCAATGATCAACTTTGTAGTCGTGTCATCAGACTTGCGGCCGCATGTTCTGGACACTCGGGTGAAAAGAGGAGATGAACTGTCAACCGATCACCACCTGGTGGTGAGCTGGCTCCGATGGCAGGGGAGGCCACCCTCCAGACCTGGCAGGCCCAAGCATGTAGTTAGAATCTCCTGTCAGAAAGGCCTTTAACTCCCACCTCCGGCAGCGCTACAACCACATCCCAAAGGAGGCAGGGGACATAGAATTCGAATTGGCCATGTTTTCTGCCTCCATTATTGAGGCGGCAGCCCATAGCTGTGGCCAGAAGGTCATCGGTGGCTGTCATGGCGGTAACCCCTGAACCCAGTGGGGGACACCTGCGGTGAGGGGGGCTGTCCAGCTAAAGAAGGAGGCCTATCTGGTCTTTTTGGCCTGTGGGTCTCCCGAGGCAGGAGACAGGTACCAGCAGGCCAAACGTGCTGCAGCCCGGGCTGTCACCAATGCAAAATCTCGGGTGTGGGAGGAGTTCGGAAAGGGCCTCAAAAAGATTCTGGACCACCATCCAACTCCTCAGGAGGGGAAAGCAGTTCCCCACAAATACTGTTTACAGTGGAAGTGGAGAGCTGCACACCTCGTCTGGGGATGTTGTCAGGAGGTGGAAGGAATACTTTGAGGACCTCCTCAAACCCACCAACATGCCCTCCATGGAGGAGAAAGACCCTGGGGGTTCGGGTTGGGGTCTGCCCATTGCTGGGGCTGAGGTCGCCAAGGTAGTCAAAAAGCTCCTCAGTAGCCAGGCTCCCGGGATGGATGAGATCCGCCCTGAATAGCTCAGTGCTCTGGATGTTGTAGAACTGTCTTGTTTTACACATCTCTGCAACATCGCGTGGTGATTGGGTGCTGTACCTCTAGATTGGCAAACCGGAGTGGTAGTTCCTCTTTTTAAAAAGGGGACCAGTCTTCCAGCTATTGTGGAATCACACCCCTTCATCCTACATGGGAAAGTCTATGCAGGAATCCATGCTATCCGACCGATAGTCAGTCAAAGACAGCTACAAGGCACAATCTCGCCCTTCATTTGGGAAGTCTGATCACGCCACCATCTTCCTCATGCCAAACTATACACAAAGGCTCAAGCAGGAAGCACAAAGGCTTGGAGAGAGGTGTCACGCTGGATGGACCAATCAGGGGCCGCTCTGCGTACGCTCTGGATGACACAGACTGGGACATGTTTCAGTGCAGCTCTGATGACATCAACATGTTTACAGAAGTGGTCGTGGGATTCATCAGGGAAACTAGTGGATGACACAGTTCACAAGACTATCATCAGAATGTTTCCTAATCAGAAGCTGTGGGTGGATAAATCCGTCCGCAATGCTCTGAGATCCTGCTCCGCTGTGTATAACACGGGTCTCGCAAGTGGAAACATGAATGAGTACAAGACTGCATCCTACAACATGCGCAGAGTGGTGAAGGAGGCGAAGCAGCGCTATGGACAGAAACTACAGTCACAATTTCAACAGAGTGGCTCTAGGAGTCTGTGGCAGAGACCAAGAAATATGACGGACTACAAAACACTATCTTCCAGATCGGTGAATGCAGACGTTTCTCTGGCAGACGAGCTAAATACCTTTTATGCTCGCTTCGAGGCTGCAGCTCACAGCGCTAACAATATTAGCAGTGCTAACACTGCTATGGGCAGCACACTTCTGGAGCATACTGGAGAGGTTAACCCATTCATCATCTCTGAGCACGATGTGAGAAAGGAATTCAGGAGAGTGAATACAAGGAAAGCAGCAGGACCAGATGGCATCACAGGTCGGGTTCTAAAGGCCTGTGCCAACCAGCTTGCTCCAGTGTTCACTGTGATATTCAACCTCTCCCTGGATCAGTCTATAATCCCGATGTGCTTCAAACAGTCCTTGTTCCGGTCCCCAAGAAACCCCAGCCTGCCTGCCTCAATTCCACCCAGTGTCCATTATCTCAATAGTTATGAATTGCTTTGAAGCACTAATTAGAGACGTCATCACTTCTTCCCTACCGGCCACCCTGGACCCGCTATAGTTTGCGTACCGTCCCAACTGATCTACTGAGGACTTCATCACACACCTCCATCATGCAGCCCTGAGCCATCTGGAGAGCAGAAGGGGGAATTATGTAAAAATGCAGTTTGTTGACTACAGTTCAGCATTTAACACCATAATTCCCTCCATACTCACCACTAAGTTGAAGATCCCTGGCCTCAGCCCATCCCTGTGTCGCTGGATCTTCAACTTCCTGACAGACAGGCCACAGGTGGTACGGTTGGGCAACCATGTCTCACCCACACTTACCCTCAGCACTGGAGCCCCCCAGGGCTGTGTTCTGAGCCCCCTGCTGTACTCTCTGTATACCTACGACTGTGTGGCCACTTCCAACTTCACTAACATCATTAAGTTTGCTTACGACACTGTGTTGGGCCTGATCTCTAACAACAATGAGATGGCCTACCTAGAGAAACCTGGAATTATGGTGCCAGGACAACAATCTCCTCCTGAATGTCAGCAAGACTATTGAGCTGATAGTGGACTTCAGCACAAAGCAGGAGAGGAATTACCAGCCCCTGACTATCAAAGGGACCACAGTGGAGAGATTTTATTTTATATTTTTATATTTATTATTATATACTATTATTATAATACTATTGGTGTCCTTAAAATATTTATTGTTATTGATATTTTTTTTCCTTTATGATATCTATAGTTTTTATTCTTCTTCAAATATAGGAGAGTCATAACAAGCATTTCAATACTCATTGTACTGTGTATGATTTTGTACGTGACAAATAAATTTGAATTTGAAATTAGTTGAACCTTGATTCAGGGGGAACAATGTGGGGGGCATGGGAGTTTGCCCAATCTGTCCACATGTGCTTTATGGATTTAGAGAAGGCCTTCCACCATGTCCCTCGGGCAATCTTGTGTGGTGTGTTCCCAGAGTTATGGTGTACCGGACCAGTTGCTACGGTCCATTAGCTCTCTGTATTGCCGGAGCCAGAGCTTGGTCTGCATTGGTAACAACAGGTCGAATTCTTTTCCCATAAGGGTTAGAGTCCACCAAGGCTGTCCTTTGTCACCAGTTCTGTTCATAATTTTTATGGACATAATTTGTAGTCGCAGCCGAGGCATTGAGGGGTTCTGGTTTGGTGGCCATAGGATCTCGTCTCTGCCTTTTTGCAGATGATGATTTCCTTTTGGCTTCATCAAGTCAGGACCTCCAGCTGTCATTGGAGCGATTCGCAGCTGAGTGCGAAGCGGTTGAGATGAGAATCAGCACCTCCAAGTCCGAGGCCATGTTTCTCAGCCAGAAAAGGGTGGAATGCACCCTCCGGGTCTGCAATGAGGTCTCGCCCCAAGTGGAGGAGTTTAAGTTCAAGGTAAATCTCTCAAGTTACTAGTTGATTTACGTTCCAACCCTCACCTATGGTCACGAGCTTTGGGTAGTGACTGAAAGAACAAGATCTCGGATACAGGAAGTGAGCTTCTTTCGCAGGGTGGTGGGGCTCTCCCTTAGAGATAGGGTGAGAAGCTCAGCAATCCGGGAGGAGCTCGGAGTAGAACTGCTGCTCCTCAACATTGTGAGGAGCCAGTTGAGGTGGCTCAGGCATCTGACAAGAATGCCTCCTGAACGTCTATCTGGTGTGGTGTATCAGGCATGTCAACCAGGAAGAGACCCCAGTGTCGACCCAGAACACGCTGGAGGGACTATGTCACTCGGCTTGTCTAGGAATGCCTCAGTGTTGCTGGAGGAAATGGCTGGGGAGAGGGACATCTGGACCTAACTGCTTAGGCTGCTGCCCCCATGACCCAACCCTGGACTAAGTGGAAGAAGATGATGATGATGATGTGCAAATATTTTGTAGAAGTATGACTCCATTGCATAAATATTGATAATTTCAAATTTCCCACCACTTGCGTTCCGACGTAGTTATGAGAAGTTCCAACTTCTGCATGTAATGTAAGCAGGGGAACATGCTCTGGCTTAAGATTCATTGGCATGCTAGTTTTATGCTCATGGCATGCTAGTTTTGTGCTCACGTCTTGAAGATGTATAGCGGCAGATTGCGGCAAAACATCACAGGATGGTGTTAGTTTGTTCGGTTTTCCGTCCTGTCCCAGACAAAAAATACATGTGTGATGAATGGAGTTAAATGAACATGGACAGACTGGAAAGAGCCCAGCATTCATTCCATTATTTATAGTGACCATTTTACGGAAAATTTTTTTGAGCCAACAGCAGTGCCTTAGTGTGAACTGGCTGCAAGTTTGACACTGTTCACTGTTCCAACACTACAAAAGGTGTCAACAGTAACACCGCAGCATTCAGAAACTGTCAACAAGCTTGAACGGAAAAGGGTAAGTCAAATCTTTGTTATTTAAAATAAAAAACACCCAAAGATATATTACTAATCACTGGAGCTCAGTAAATAAAGCAAGCTGTTTACAGTGTGCAACGTGAAAATCTTATAGTCCTAAACCTAAATTTTAATCAGTAAGTCTACAGATCTAGACCATAGCTAATTTCTTTTATAATAAGATATTGATAGCCTACCAGTCCATGTTGTCTCAGTTTCAAGTGAATGTTCTGTATAAGTCTGAATCTGGTGCGGCTCATATTGGTTTGGCTGCACGTTTTCATATGAGGGCGTGTAAATTGTGACTTGACTTTCTGATTCACCTAAATCAGAGCCTGAGAGTGAAAAATGTTCCAGTTGTACAGCACATTCTTCCATTTCGGTAGCATCTACTGCAGCATTGAATTGGTGTTCTCCATTCACCATGTACTTGTTTACAGTCCACAGTTCCCCCACGTCATCAGTCATGGCTTCTGGGTTTTTGATTTTTCTTCAAATGTGAAGTACAAGAATTATAAGTTTTAAAAACCACTGTGTAAAGAAGACACAAATGACAGACAGACCCAAATGCAGGACTGACTCGACAGCAGTGGTTTTAAAAGGTTTTAATTAAAGATTCTGACAGACAGACTTGAATGTCGTTGCAGGTCTACAAGAAGATAGGCGAGATCTATGAATGCTTCGATAAGCTACGCTAGCTCTCTGTGAAGGCATATGACGATCTGGCAACGAGACAGGGGGAAACGCGGACAATTTATCCACATGAGGCAATGGGGAACAGGTGGAAACAATCAGGGTGGGGCAGACAATCACAACACACAATGGGAGGAAGTCAAGGAACCTGAAACGAGAGGAAAGTTAGGGATTTCAAGAAAAAACAAGCCAGAACAGGAAACAGATCACAAGACTGACATAAACCCTAACAAATCTGACGAGACATCACAGTAATCCCCCCCACCCTTAGGCCCGGCTCCTGACTGGCCTGGCATATCTGGATGACGTCAGTAGAAATCGTCAATTAAACTGTGGTCGACAATGAAGCTCGCGGGTATCCAGGATCGCTCCTCAGGTCCGTAGCCCCAGAGTCCACCAAGAACAGAGTCCACCAAGAACTGTCTCCCCCGAACCCTCTTGCGCACCGCCAGAAAACCTTTAACCACGTAGACTGGTCCACTTTCCACCAACTTGGGCGGTGGCGGGGGCTTGGTGGGCGGCACCAGACGACTCTCGCTGACTGGCTTGATCTTGCTGACGTGGAAGGTCGGGTGCACTCGAAGGGACCTGGGGAGTTTAAGTTGGACAGAGGCAGGGTTAATCACTTTGGACACCGGGAATGGACCAAAAAACCTGCAATCTAATTTCCTGGTGTGAACGTGTAGAAGCAGGTCTTTGGTAGAGAGCCAAATTTTTGGCCGGGTGTGTAGACAGGTGCAGGTCTGCGATGGCGGTCCGCTGCTGTCTTCATTCGGGACTGTCCCCGAAGGAGCATCTGCCGAGCAGCAGCCCAGATCTTTCTGCACCTCCTCGCCAAGGCATGGGCTGATGGGACCGTCGCCTCTTCTTCCTTGGCTGGGAAGAGTGGCGGTTGGTATCCATTCATGACCTGAAACGGTGAGAGTCCTGTGGCAGCAGTAGGGAGCGAATTATGGGCATACTCCACCCACGTGAGGTGGTCGCTGTCTGAGACAATGTCTTTGGGAAGACCATGGATGCGAAAACCTGGGAAATCATGACTTGAGCAGTTCCTTTAGCAGAAGGAAGTTTGGGCAATGGAATGAAATGTGTCATTTTAGAAAAACAGTCTACCACTGTCAGCACTACTGTGTTACCTCTCGACGGAGACAAACCCGTGAGGAAGTCCAGCGAAATGTGTGACCATGGTCTTTATGGCACCGGTAGCGGCTGGAGAAGCCCCATCCGGACATGTCTCGATGCCTTGCTTCTGGTGCAGACAGAGCAGGCTGCGACATACTCAGCCACGTCATTGACGAGGGAAGGCCACCAAAAATGCTGCTCGACCACAAACACGGTTCTCTTGACACCAGGATGACATGTTAGCAACGATGTGTGCGCCCAGTGGATAACCTGAGAGCGCAATCCTTCCGGTACGAATAACCGGTTGCGAGGACAGCCCTCTGGAGTAGGTACCCCCTGATGCACCCGTTGCACATCATTTTCTATTTGCCAGGAAACCGCTCCTACCACACGGTCAGGTGGTAGGATAGGCTCCGGTTCCTTTTCAGCCGGTTCTGGTTCATACAGGCGGGACAGAGCATCCGGTTTGGCATTCTGAGAGTCCAGCATGTAGGAGAGGGTGAATCGAAACCGACTAAAAAAAGAGCCCACCTTGCTTGCCATGAATTTAGTCTCTTGGCCGACTTGAGGTACTCCAGATTCTTGTGGTCCGTCCACACTAGGAAAGGTTGTTCAGCCCCCTCCAGCCAATGGCCAACAGCTCCCAATTCCCAATGTCGTAGTTCCTCTCTGCTGGAGATAACGTCAGGACTGGTGCTGTGGTGAACAGTCTCTTCAGTCTTTGGAAAGCCCCCTCAGCCTCTGGACCCCACTGAAAGGTGACTTTAGGAGAAGTTAGTGCATGAAGAGGTGCCACCACGGCACTGAAGTTGCGGATGAACTTTCGGTAAAAGTTGGCAAAACCCAAAAATTACTGCACCTTCTTCCGTGATGTGAGAGGTGGCCAATTAGAGACAGCACTTACCTTCTCGGGATCCATCTGGATGTGGTTCGGGGACACGACGAAGCCCAGGAACGAGACTGAGGAGGTGTGGAAATCACACTTCTCTGACTTCACGAACAGCTTGTTCTCCCATAGACGATTCAAGACCTGACAGACGTGACGCTGGTGGGTGGCAAGATCAGGGGAAAAAATAAGAATGTCATCCAAATATACAAAGACGAGGTCATTTAAGTACTCACGTAGGATCTCATTAATGAAGCCCTGGAAGATGGCTGGGGCATTGGTCAGTCCCAAGGGCATGACGAGGTACTCATAGTGGTCTGTGGGCGTTTTAAATCCTGTCTTCCATTCATCTCCCTCCCCAATCCTGACCAGATAGTATGCATTCCACAGGTCCAACTTGGTGAAGACTTGGGCTTGTTGGAGCAGCTCGAAGGCAGAGGAAATGAGTGGAAGTGGGTACCGGTTCTTTATGGTGATGTCATTCAGAGCGCTATAGTCTATACACGACCGGAGCGAGCCATCCTTTTTTCCCACAACAAAAGAAGCCCGCTCCAGCCGGCGATGAGGATGGGCGAATGATGCTTGTTCGCAGCGAGGCTTCAATGTAGTCATCCATGGCCTTCCTCTCGGGACCAGAGATGGCATACAGTCTCGCTTTGGGAATGGGAGCTCCCGGCAAAAGGTCTATCGAGCAGTCCCAAAGCCGATGAGGAGGGAGGGACATGGCTTTGGTCTTGTTGAAGACTTCCCTCAAGTCATGGTAGCGTGGCGGGACTCTCAAAAGGTCAGGATAGTCACTGAGGGCCTGTACTGGATTCAGGTCAGACTTCGTTTCCGAGGATCTGCGAACAGAAGAGGACAAGACAAGACAGGACAAACTACAGGCAGGGATCCCAGCTCTTAATCTTCCCTGTCTCCCAGATTATATAAGGGTTGTGAGTTTTTAACCACGGAAGCCCTAGGATTAATGGGTGGTGTGTGCTGCTAATTAAGTGGGAAAAAATGGATTCACTGTGAGACTCATCTATTGTCATGGTGAGTGTTTCAGTCCTGTGAGTGACTCTGCTTAAAAGTATATTATCTAGGGATTGGGCAGATATGGGCTGATTGAGAGGTTCCATCCTGATGTTTAGTCTTTTGGCCAATGCATGGTCCATTAAACTCTCATCAGCCCCTGAGTCAATGAGTGCCTGCAAAGAAATAGTTTTTCCGTTAATTAACAGCGTGATCGTAGTCAATGCTCTACAAGGAGAGTCTGTGGATCTATTTTGGCTCACCAGCACCCTCCTCATGCATGGTGAGCCTGATCTTTTGCTGGACATGAACCCACACGATGGCCAGTCTGTCCACAATAAAAGCACGCACCCTCTCTCAAACGGCGTCAGTGTTCTTCTGGGTCCAGCTTGGCGCGTCCCAACTGCATAGGCTCCTCCTGACATGAAAAGGGCGTCCACTCAGCTCTGGGAGGTGAAGACCGACGAAACTCACGACGAAGCTCCCCGCGAACGGAGGTCCCCCTGGCGGCTCAGTGACATTCCGACTCCCTCTCCTGAAGCCGGTTATCGATTCTTATCGCCAGGTCGACCAGATCCTCGAACTCAGCTGGAGTCTCGTGTGGGGAGAGCTGGTCCTTGATGACGTCGTTGAGCCCATTGATGAAGGCATCTTTGATGGCCGGGGAATTCCAGCCACTGTTGGCAGCCAGCGTGCGGAACTCTATGGCATAATCAATCACCCTTCCGGATCTCTGCCGCAACCCGAGCAGAGCCCTCGAAGCTTCGCGAGCTGGAGAAGAGTGATCAAACAGACGGGTGAGTGTTTGTACAAATTGTTGGTGGCTTTGACATACCGCCGCTCCTCGAGCCCATTTCGCCATAGCCCACGCTGCCTGTTCTGATGAGTAGGCAGCCGGATGATTCTTGAAATGTAAATCGCATTGAACTAGGAATGAGTGGCACTTTCCGGATTCTCCGGAATATTTCTCAGCGGGGCTAAGCAAATGGGTCGAGGCAGGTGGGTTTCTGGTGGCGAGGTTGAGGCTGGCGGTGGAGACGCTGGTGTGGTTGGCGGAGGTGAAGCCAGTTGTTCCAAGTGGGTGGAAATTTGCTGCAGCTGTGCATTGAGCTGATTCACCTGCGCCCACACATCCTGTTGGAAATGGTCCTGGCACTCCGCGAGTTGCTGTACTCCCGTGGCTATGGTGTTGAGTTGGGCCTCGTGAGCTTTGATTTTTGGCTCCTGAGAGGTCAGCGCATGACTGTCTCTGGCCACTGGGTCCATGTCTGGCCAGATCGTAATGTTACCAAGGCACAAATGACAGACAGACCCAAATGCAGGACCGACTCGACAGCAGTGGTTTTAAAAGGTTTTAATTAAATATTCTGACAGACAGACTTGAATGTCATTGCAGGTCTACAAGGAGATAGGCGAGATCTATGAACACTTCGATAAGCTACACTAGCTCTCTGTGAAGGCATATGACGATCTGGCAACGGGGCAGGGGGAAACGCAGACAATTTATCCACATGAGGCAATGGGGAACAGGTGGAAACAATCAGGGTGGGGCAGAGAATCACAACGGCGGGGACAACACACAAAGGGAGGAAGTCAAGGGATCTGAAATGAGAGGAAAGTTAGGGATTTCAAGAAAAAACAAGCCAGAACAGGAAACAGATCACAAGACAGACATAAACCCTATCAAATCTGACGAGACATCACAGACTGTTATATAAATACATATTCACTCATCCGGTGGCAAACAGTTTTATTTTTTATGTAGAATATACAATATAAAAATTTCAGTAAAAAATCAGGTGAAGCTGTTAACATGTGGTTTGCACAACAAGACAAATAGAAATATAATATATTGGGAAAAAAAGAGTTAGACAAGTGTCTAAGAAATTTTACCCTTGTGTGGGAAGTCAGAACAGAGCTTACAGTAAAGCTAACTTTGAATTAAACCAAACAACAAGTGGTTTTCCATGATTCAGTGAATCCAATAAAGAGGTAAACTATTTTTTAAAAGCATTAAGGAAGTCTGGAGGTATTTGCAATTCAAGCCATGAAATCGCAGAAAGCTTGTATAAAGCCGGGAGATGGAGGCCAAGCTCTCACTACATCAAACAGCCTAGATATCAGATTGTATATGATATGAAGGTATCATGAAAACCAGAAAAAATATTCACCATGGAATGTCTCAAACTGTAAAATTCTTGTGACTGGAGGATGATACGGATGAACTCTGCTCTTCTGGCACAGATGCTACATTATTTATTAGCTCTAGAACATCACTGAGTTATTCTTCTCAGCTAAAAGACTTGCCCTGCTAACTCTGATAAACGTGCATGCTTGGATATCTCTTCTTCTGCTGTAACACTCAATAAATGTCAAAGTAATTAAAATAATATAAAATAATATAAATAAATTAAACTATGTTCCTTCTTGATTATATCCATTACGCACATACGCATTCTACCCTGATAACATGGTTACGTGATAAACACATGGAAGAAACGTCATTGATGACGTTGTAATCACGTCACATCATTTTGCACCCTCAAGTCACGCGGTCAACACATCATTAATTACCACTAAATTGACGACTTTGCAACTATTGATGACGTTTTTTCCACCAGTATCAGGGCCATTTGACAACCAGTTAATCAAGTCTTCAGTGACCAGTTTCTAACCATTATTTGACCAATTATAATATGCTTCTAACCACTTTACAACCAACTTTCAAGTGTGCTGGCGACTAGTTTTCAACAATATTTTGATCTTTGCACTTTTCACCTTCTGGTATCTTCAATTGGCTTTTTCTACATGTTGTCAATGTGGTTTATCTGCTTAATGCATTGGGCCACAGAATGTTAACAACAGTACTAAAGTTCAGAAGAAATCTATATTGCATGCAACTCGCATGCAGTTAAAATGTAACGCTCTAGTTGGTTATAACAAAGTGCACTCCTAAAGTCATGGCAACTCTCCTGCCTTGTGCAAAGTATTGCGTGTCCCAACACTACAATTTAAACTACATTTGAATGATCTAAATGTTTTATAGAAATAAAATGTACAACTCTTTATATTAAACAAGTTCACAATGCTGATTGACTACCCTGAAAAAAATTTTCTATAATAGTTCTATAGAAAAAAATCTATTGACATTCTATATAACTGTAGGACCTTGTTCAATAGAAAAAAGTTCTATAGAAACATTGTGAAACATTATCAGCAGCTATATATAGCCATGAAAATGTTTTTTTTAATCAGAATCAGTTTTATTGACTAACTTTGCATACACAAACAAGGAAGTTGACTCTGGTTTTACTTCACCCACTGTACAGACAAACATTTAGGTTAGGCTTATACAGTATTTAAGGCAAATAAGTATGAATAAAAGTGAAGAAATAAACTGTAAAGAATATGTGCAAAAATGCAAAAAGAGACAGTGTAATATAAAATTTACAGAATAGTGCAAAAATTGTCATTGAGTTTGAGAGCAAACCAGTGTTGGTCTTGTACCCCAATGGAAAAAGCAGGTGATGATCGTCCTGTCGTCCTGTATGACTGTGTTTCTCAGTCATATACATATGAGGCTGCATTTGGTTCTCATGTATCTCCAGAATCAGAAGCCACAGCGTAATGTTCCACATTATTCCTAGAAGTGGAACAGAATACCATCCTGTTAATTTGGTTTAACAGCTGTGGAAGTCTTAAACAATGAGAATGACAGATTTTTCAAACTAGGATTATTAATTAACCACTGAGCCTTTCATTCAAAATCATTCAGAGAAGATTTTCCACATCTTAGGTGTCAATCAGTTCAGTTTCCATCTGACCTAAATATATATAATGCAGATATTATTAAATAATAAACTGGTCAGGTAGTATACCATAACTGTGGCTCTATAATCCTAAAATGCAACGGTAAGTTTATACTGAATTTTTTATTTTTTATTTTTTATAAAGTTCAAGCAACTCACCATCTATTATACTGATCACATTTCGTAGGGGAGCATTTTCCTTTCTCAGCTCCAAAACTTATTTTCTGAGAGCTTCATGAACATCTGATATTTGCAGTATCCTTCCAGTTCCCTCCTGAAAATATACATCTCTATTCAATATCAAAAACATTCCTTTTCTGTTTTCTTTATAATGTAGAAGCTTACACATACACATTAGTTGTATTTAGTTCATTATTCCAGTGAACAACATATAAACTTTAACTTGAATGAATTAATGAATGTAATTTCACACATTACAGACTTAAAAGACTGCGCCAAGCAGGCTAGCGACCCTAAATATCATGCACTATCGATAGTAATAAACTTACCGAAAACAGTTTTTCTTTCAGTTGGACCTTTGCATCTTCATTCACCATGTTAAGGGTCATTGATGGAACACTTCTTGTTATTTTGTTAAATACATGGTGGGGTATGTATTTTAAACTGAAAATTATAAACATCTTTCATTCATAAATCTCTGTGAGATCAAATTTAGCTTTTATCAATATGCAGGCATGCATGGATGGATGGATGGATGAATAGACATATACTCCTACCTCTAGATCTCACTGTATCCCAGGGCCTGAACTTTCTTGTTGGGGCTCCAGTTTTGACGGTTCGTTTCATATTTCTTTGGTCGGAGCTTTTCTTGATAATTATTGATGTTCTCTTCACTATAGCGACTTCATTGCTTTCAAAGAATCATTCATTCATTCATTCATCTTCTTCCGCTTCTTCCGGGGTCGGGTCGCGGGGGCAGCAGCCTAAGCAGTGAGG
>JBCNYH010002268.1:0-14449 GCA_039654325.1 Tandanus tandanus | reverse complement strand
ACTGTAATGCAGTTTTCTTATATGTTTTGTATTTTATGGTTTCACCCAAATGAGGATGGGTTTCCCTTTTGAGCCTGTTTTCTCTCAAGGTTTCTTCCTCGTGTCAACTGAGGGAGTTTTTCCTTGCCACTCTCGCCGCGGGCTTCCTCATTAGGGATGTGCAGGGGGTTGTAGAATTTTATTTTTTTTATTTCTCCTTAAATTACTTTTACTATGTAAAGCTGCTTTGTAACAATACACATATACAAATAAAACTGAATTGAATTGAATTATTGTTTCGTACTGATTTAGTTACTGACATATCTGACTTTAATTTTAGGGAATCCATTTTTTGCCTGATATTCTAAATTTTAACATTAAGAAGTTCATAAAATCGTCACTGCTATAAGTTGATGGTCTGCACATTTTATTAATGGTCTTCTTCCTAGTTAATTCTGCAACAGTATTAAATAAGTATCCTGGATTATTTCTTCTATTAGATTTGAGAAGTTGCTCTAGCAGCACTGAGAACTTTTCTTTAGTTTAGTTTTCTTTAGTTCTTTAGTTTAGTTTCTTTTATGCTAGTTGGAATGCCATAAATTTAGTTTGTTGTCATTTTCTCTCTAATTTCCAGGTGTTCTGTTTTAGTGTGCATGTATCATCATTATAATAGGGTGCTAATTTTATCTCTCTGATTATTTTATTTTAAGAGGAGCTACATTATCTAGTGTACAGCACAAATTTGAATCACTCGCCAGGCCAGGTGATCCAATCATAGTCCCATTCTGGGAGGTTATTAATGAAGCTGTTGCAGTAGTTGATGTATAAGTATGCTTAACGCGATAACATGGTGAGATGTATATATTAGTACTATAATGCACTGTAAGCGAGATAAGATAAAAATCTGAAATAGTCTCTGACTGTGGAACTGCGACTGAATATTTTTAATCTTTTATCTGAAAGTTAGTATTAAATCTAGAGTGTGGCCAGCATTATGAGTGGGTCCTATTAAATTCTGATTTACCCCTACTGAATCTAGAATAGACAAGAATGCTGTTCTTAAAGGATCCTCTGGGTTATCAAAATGAATATTAAAGTCACCAACATTTAAGGCTTTATCTAAAGAAACAAACAGGTTTGATATTAAGTATGCAAATTCCAAGAGGAATTTGGAGTATGGCCCTGGGGGTCTGTAAATAATAATCAAAGTAATCAGCTGCATAGACATTTAATCATTTACACACTCTAGACAAGCGCAGGGAACATGGTGGAAGAGCCAGTCAGCCTACTCTGCATGTTTTTGGACTGTGGGAGGAAACCGGAATACCCAGAGGAAACCCACGCAAGCACAGGGACAACATGCCACCATCACACAGAAACGTCCGGGAATCGAACCCAGGACCTCTTTGCAGCGAGGCAGATGTGCTAACAGGTCCCGGGTTCACACACATTAAATTTATGTCCATATTTTTATATTATGTCCATATTTTTGTATAATGCCTAGATTATCAGTATAAATAACTGTGTTGCCGATATAACTCCTGATCAGTAATGATTAACAATAAGCGCTTTAGATGTAAGTGATCTAATATTTAACAATCCTATCTTTAGATGCTGAAGATCAAAGGTGCTGGCTGTAGATTCAGTATAATTTAAATTTATGTTAATAAGATTAATAAAACAATCTTTCTGAGTGTTTTTACATTTTTGTTTAGTTTGGGGAACAGACGCAGTCTTGATAACAGTGAACTTGACATTGAGTGATGACTCTGCAGCTAGCAGCGCTCGGATTAGCCTCTTAGTCTGCTCTCTTGCCTTGGCTTTGGATAGTCACTGATTAACTGGTCCTGTTCCAAGACTATGTGCTATGCTGCAAGAAATGAGAGCAGCACCTCCACGAGTGGGATGGATACCATCCTGCCCTATCAGGACAGGTTTACCCTCCAAGGTACTCCAATTATCTATAAAACCCACTTCATTTTCAGAGCACTTGGACATCCAGCAGTTCAGCGACCATAGCCTGCTGTAAGCTTCATCACCACGTCATATTGGGATATCTGGCTTTTCAAAGAACTGTATGCAAGCAGGAAAATCTACTATAAAATTGCTGTGTTCAGTAAGCAGATTTTGCATGTCACCTAGTGACATGAAAAAGTGGTGTTTGTGATCATTATGCAGCGATATTTCAAATAACAATTAACTTTCTGCACCAGTTTTAGCTTTGACAATATATTGCTACTTATGTAATGATTGGAAATTTCTTTATCTACTCTTTCTTTTACAATTTACTGGCCCATGATTGCTGAGACCCTTTGTACAGCAATATGAACAAGGTTTCCTCATTATTATTTTTTTCACAACATGACATATCCTTTCCAAGATCCAAGATAGTCCTACAATATCCAGAATATCTCAGAGCTCTGGATGTTGTAGGACTATCCTGGTTGACACGTCTCTGCGACATCGCGTGGTCATCGGGAGCCGTACCTCTGGATTGGCAAACCGGGGTGGTAGTTCCCCTTTTTAAAAAATGGGACCGAAGGGTGTGTTCTAACTATCCTGGAATCACACTCCTCAGCCTACCCGGGAAAGTCTATTCAGGAGTACTGGAGAGGAGGATCCGACCGATAGTTGAACCTCGGATTCAGGAGGAACAATGTGGTTTTCGTCCTGGCCACAGCACTCTCGACCAGCTCTACACACACTACAGGATCCTGGAGGGGGCATGGGAGTTTGCCCAATCTGTCCACATGTGCTTTGTGGATTTAGAAAAGACTTACAACCATGTCCCTCGGGCTATCTTGTGGGGTGTGCTCCGGGAGTATGGGGTACCAGACCTGTTGCTACAGGCCATTAGGTCTCTGTACCACCGGAGCCAGAGTTTGGTCCGCATTGGTAACAACAGGTCGAATTCGTTTCCGGTGGGGGTTGGGGTCCGCCAAGGCTGTCTTTTGTCACCAGTTCTGTTTATAATTTTTATGGACAGAATTTCTAAGCGCAGCCAAGGTGTTGAGGGGTTCTGGTTTGGTGGCCATAGGATCTCATGTCTGCTTTTTGCAGATGATGATGATGTCCTTTTGGCTTCATCGAGCTGGGACCTCCAGCTCTCATTTGAGCGATTTGCAGCTGAGTGCGACACGGCTGGGATGAGAATCAGCACCTCCAAGTCCGAGGCCATGGTTCTCAGCCGTAAAAGGGTTGAATGCACCCTCCGGGTCTGGAATGAGGTCCTGCCCCAAGTGGAGGAGTTCAAGTATCTCGGGGTCTTGTTCACGAGTGGGGGAAGGATGGAATGGGAGATCAACAGGCGGATCGATGCAGCCTCTGCTGTAAAGCAGGGCTTGTACCGGTCCGTCATGGTGAAGAGGGAGTTGAGCCGAAAAGCAAAGCTCTCAATTTACCAGTCGATCTACATTCCAACCCTCACCTATGGTCACAAGCTTTGGGTAGTGACCGAAAGATCAAGATCGCAGATACAGGCGGCTCAAATGAGATTCCTTCGCAGGGTGGCAGGGCTCTCCCTTAGAGATAGGGTGAGAAGCTCAGCCATCCGGAAGGAGCTCAGAGTAGAACCGCTGCTCCTTCGCGTTGAGAGGAGCCAGTTGATGTGGCTTGGGCATCTGATTAGAATGCCTCCCGAACGACTCCTGGGCGTGGTGTTTCAGGCATGTCCAACCGGGAAGAGACCCCGTGGTCGACCCAGAACATGCTGGAGGGACTATGTCTCTCGGCTGGCCTGGGAATGCCTCGGTGTCCCCCTGGAAGAGCTGGAGGAAGTGGCTGGGGAGAGGGACGTCTGGTCCTCACTGCTTAGGCTGCTGCACCCACGACCCGACCCCGGATCAAGCGGAAGATGATGATGATGACGACATATCCTAGGATGCATTTTAGGACATTATTTAAAATATCATATTTTGGTGCTTCTATTACTTTAAATCATGCACCTGATTCTGTGAAGCGACATTAGCAAACATATTATTAAAATATATTTAGCAAATACAAAAGATCATATTATGAATCTAACATTTTAAAGGGTTCATGTCTTTAAAGGGTTACCAAAGACGTGTTAAAGACAAACAAACAAAAACAAAAAACACCCATTGTCACTAAAAAGTTAATATTTAAACATTTGTTGGCCATTACATTTGTATATACAAGTGTAGCCCACTTATCCCTATATACATATATAGTTTAGGTTAGTGTAATAAATGCTTGAAGTTTCGCTTTTACCAAAATACATTTTACTTGTCTTGGGCCTTTTATTTATTTCTGATTAATTATTACATTATTATAACATACTGCTATTTGGCTGGGTTAACTTAATCCTAAACTACACTTCTGAAACAAATATATCTATAATACAACAAGAAAACAAATGTATCACTATATGATCAATTGATCAAATAAATTAGTATTTATCTCCTATGTTTAAATACTTTTAACCAAATGAAAATCAAACATCACACAAGTATTGGTTTGTTAAACAAAATAACGTTCCTTTTACTTAGAAATATATAAAATAAACAAATAAAATCAACTTTAGATTCACTGAAATACCTTTCCAACTTCTAATGTGAATCACAGTAATATTTCCCTTTAAAATAAAATAACTTGAAAACAGGTTGCCAATTAACAAAAATGCAAATTACTGTCAATTTAGATAAACACCTTATTCAGTAGGCCCACACTAAAACGCACACACACAAGCCGGTTTAAGTTATCAAAATAAAACAAACCCGGATGCAGACTTGATGTGTCGCTTCGGAGCGAAGTGGATCAAAACTATTTGCTGTTTCACTCAGAGCAATAATACAAAATATGTGGTACCTTATTTCAGTCCTGCGTCCAATCCACAACTTTTCTAGTCTCTTGTCCTTTGGTGAAGAACAGAACAGCAAGCAGATATCCGGGAATTGTGTACTTCTCTGCAGCTTCTGATGTTACTAGTTTGTCAGTGTCCGGTGATGCACAAGGTGGCAAAAGTGTCTAGAGATGGCATGGTCTCTCCCGCATAGTTAAAGAGCTTTGAGCACTAGCTTGATAGGTCTAGCACATTCTTAATAAATCCTCACAGTTTCCACGTCGAAAACGAAGAACATAAGCCTTTAGTGAAAGCTGGATTAGCTATACAGTGGCTAAGAGTCCATTCACTTTGCTAATGAATGCTTACAAAATAAACACGATAGCTAATGTGCTAATATACACCTGCAAACTAAAATAAACACGTGAACCACTAAAAGGACAAGCTTCGGGTTGAAATATCTCCCGCAGCTCACAGAAAACATGTAGAAGGAATGTCTACACACTTGTTCGCATAAAGTTTACATGGACTTTTGTAGCGACTTTATCAGTCAAAACACAAACCTAACTCTTACAGGGGGCTTTGGCAAGATGGCGAACTGAGCAGTAGCATCCGTCTGAGCTCCTAAATAAACTCCTGATGTAATAGCTTTTGAAGTCACTTTCTTGAACAGTTAAAAAGAAAAATTCAGCCCGAATATGAAAAAAACAACAGCACAAAACCTTCGGCAGCATCAAATGTTTAAAACCCATATGAATAGCGAGCAAGACTATTCAACACCGAAGGAGAAAGCTAATGCTAGCAGCAACAAACGGGACAGAATGTCGACAACACGCTCACTTTGGATGGGTTAAATGCAGAGAAAATTATTTCCCTTGTGGGATTAATACGGTATATCCAAAAAAAAAACAACCTTCGGCTAGAGTTGCTTTTATTGCTAGAGTAGTTTTTATGTTACAAGGTTGATTAAGATGGACATTGGGTTGCCTGTGTTTTGAATATTGACAATATTCTCATTATTCTGATAAATATTTATCGGTACAACAATGATAAAAAAATAAGAACTTGCTGCATCAAATATCAACAATTATAAGGGAACTTAATGCAAAATTCCCTACTGATCATATGGAGCGTGGAGCGTGGTGGAGGCGATTTCAATGTAACCCCTAATGAGTGGATGGATAGGTGGCCTTTACAACTTTCAAGGCAATATAGAAACCCAATCATAGAAAATTGCACTTATAACAACAACAACAAATTAATAGATATCTGGAGAACCTTGAACAAAGATGTCAAACAATTTACCTGTCACAAACCTAATGGTCAAATTAGATCACGTATTGATTACTGGTTGGTATCAAATGCAATTTCACAATATGTTACAGAGACAACGATCTTTAATTTTCCTTTAAGTGATCATTGTATTATTAATCTGAGACTAAAAAATCCTAATTAGGGTCGCAGGGAGGCTGGCGCCCATCTCAGCCGACTCTGGGTGAGGCCAGAGTACACCCTGGACAGCTCGCCAGGCCATCGTAGATATAGTGCCACCAGAGTAATGAAATCAGGAGGCACTTGTCAGGTGACTTGTCAGTGTGGATGATGACATTATGGTGACCAAATCTCACCAGTGCTGGGCCATATGGGCTCTTCCATTTGTACAAAGTTTACAATTGCCTCAGCTTTGTCATCTTTCATTTGGATGTCATCTTGTATGGTCTCTTTTAGGAATTTGGCAATAATGGCCACTTTAACTTCTGCCTCTTGTCCTAAAATGAGCTCTTAGATTACACTGAAGCCCTATATTGGTTTTATGCTCACACTGCTGGCCATGAAGGGTATTCTGATGGCAAGGTTTGGTTGCTGGGTAGGTTGAATGTGAGCTCAACCCAGATTATATATCATATAGTATAGGTGATATTCCATTAGCTGTAGTGAAGTCCAGCTCTCCGCCTCCCAAAAACTCACTGTGATTCACTGCATTCCTGATGAGGTAAGAATTTTTGTTTCCATGAGTGGTCTATTAAGCTAATTTGGTCACCATGGCCACTCAAGTTGCATTTATTGCACATTTCCAGCCGATTAGTTTATCCACTCACTTTAAAGTTTGACCTCACATCAGTTTGTGAACAAGAAGGGGTAAGATTGTGATTCACTAGTGCTTGTGCTGGTTGGGTAGTGTCCAGGTGGGACTGGATGCTACAGTTGGTCACAGGTTGTCCCCCTGCTGTGACTGGAGTATGTTTCCTGCTAGCTTGAGGTTTTTAAGCACCCCAGAGATGGGTGCCCATCTTTACAAATAAACTGGTGCTGTTTGTCGTTGATCAGTTCCTGAAAAACTCAGTGCTGCTCTTCTCTCATAAATGTGGCTAGAGGGAGGTCTTAAGCTCTGCTATTGTGATTTATTTCTTGCTACAGAGTATCTCCTTTATTAACACTGCCATTAATGAGATAGATGTATTATGTCCAACTTGCTGTATGGAACCATCTTCTGTAAGCCTCACCGGTTCCTCATGTTCATTGATGTGTTAAAGACCAAGCAGATTCGATCAGTTCCCAATTTAGTGATTTAATTAAATACACCAGAATAATTACAATACATGTGATCTTGCATCATGGCCATAGGACAAAGTGAGCCCCGTCTTCTCTCTTGTCCCAATCTTTATCCTCTTTGGGGCGTTTCCAGCTTGTACATCGTTATGTGGGTGTATGTGTGAAAATACACATGAAATAGAATCTTCATCTTGTTATCTTCAGGCCACACCTACGCACAAGTCTTGTGCCACTAGGGGACCCCGTGGTGGATCTTTTACTTGACGTCACAGGACATATGTTTTACATGATATGCAAGAAGTAACAATATCTATAAAATAACATACATTCTGTCTCACAAAACAAGAAATTAACCTTGAAACATTCACATCATATACATTGACACCTAGCATGAGTTGACAGATTTTTATCACTAAATATACAATGGAAACTGCTGTTTTTAGTCACAAAACTGGAAGAGACTAAATTTATATTAGCTGGGAGTTTACTGTGGTCAGTTATAGGATATCTAAAATGCAGACACAGTGATACTTCCAGATTGTTCCAGATACACATTTTATGGATACTTCCAGATACACCAGATACACATTTTATGGTGTCATCAACAATACGTGTGCTGTTAGCGTGATTTTTCATTGCACAATTAGCCAAAAGTCTTCTATGTGAGCCACGCCATTGTGTATCAATACTAAACATCACACCATAAATAAAATAGCAATAGCATAAGCATATATCAATTGTATAATCTAAACAAATTAATTTTAAACTATAACAAATATACTCAAATTAATTTTTTGTCAAGGTTTCTATAGTAACAGCTGCAGTAATGCATAACTATCATTAATCCTAATAACAGCAGGGTACATAAACCCTGCGGATTGAATTTTTGACAATTGATATTTCTTTTCTCCTTCTTGGTCTTTTCTTGGTCTAAAGTTATAATGCCAATTCAGACCAGTTCTGACATTCATTATATGAGCCTTGCTCAGTTCTATATGGTGGCGGTGAATTTTTATCATGTTCATAATTTTGCAGTGGTTGATTTTTCTCAATTTATGGCATGAGTATAATTGTAGGATCTGATGTAAGCAATTTAGGCATATTAATAGTAGACCCCGAATACCCACAGGTGAACATCAGAAGAGGAACAAAGCTTCTAAGTTGTACATGCTCTGTTCCTACTTATTGTGACTGGCTTTTACATCTGCTCCATTAAGGGTGTCTGCTGCTTCCATCTTTTCTTTATGCTGTTTCCTTAGCTTTTAGAGTTAAATCTTTTATAAGTATTAGTTAATAACAATTGAAAATTGGTTTAATAACTTATAATGAGATTTACATTGATTACAGTTCCTAATAATCTGAATCATATCCTTCATAAAGAGTAACTGTAATATTCCCTCATTATCTAAATCCAGCAAAGTACTATTCATTTATGAACATATATAATAAGTGCAGCTCTCTTCATCCTGTTTGTTCAACTTAGCTAGTTCTTGGTCCAGAGTCTGTAGAATGGTGGTTGCAAGCTGGAACAGCTTATTAGCAGACAATCAGAACAGTTCCTTCTTTACAGTCCAAGTCTTCCTTCATTCTCTGCCACTGTAAACACTCATCATATGCAATTAGCCCTTGAAGTTCCATACTCTGTCAGCAGTCAGACACCTTGGATTTGCTATGATGACATACCTCACTGGCCCACAGGTTCAAAAGTCAAGGGATCAATGACATTCCCTTACTGCAGGCGTCATCGATCCCAAACGATGCCCCACAAATCTGTTACAGGTCTTAATCTGCGAGACCTTTAAATAGATTTGCATTCTGGTGAAAACAGAAGAAATGATGAAACAGGCGGCAGGTGATTCTGTACTGTGCAGCTTCTCTCAGCAGAATTTATTCACCAAAATACAAATACATATATTTTCTAAAATTATACACTTCTGTATAACACCATCTGTATCTCTGTGTAATGTCATATTAAATTAAAACATTCAACCTAAATTTGCCTTACAAAAATAAATCCGGTGTCATGGTGGCACAGTGGATAGCACGTCCGCCTCACAGCATGAAGGCCTGGGTTCGATTCCCGGGCTTGGGTGTTTCTGTGTAGAGTTTGAAAGTTCTCCCTGTGCTTGTGTGGGTTTCCTCGGGGTAGTCTGGTTTCCGCCCACAGTCCAAAAACATGCACAATAGGCTAATTGGCTATTCCAAATTGCCCCCAGGTATGAGTGTGAGTGTAAATGGATGAATGGCTTAGAAAATGAATGAATGAATGAATGAAAAATAAATCCTACAGCCAGTCATGGTCCTTACTCTTCAACAAACATGCAATTTCCCTTGAAATGAACTCATGCATTCATTTTCTAAGCCGCTTAACCCTAATTAGGGTCGTGGGGAGGCTGGTGCCCATCTCTGCTGACTATGGGTTAGGGTACACCCTGGACAGCTTGCCAGGCCATTGCAGAGCCAACACAGACAACCATTCACACTCACATCTAGGGGTGATTTGGAACCGGCAATTAGCCTACTGCAAAGTTTTTGGATTGTGGGAGGAAACCGGAGTACCCAGAGGAAACCCAATGTAAGCACAGGGAGAACATGCAAACTCCACACAGAAATGCCCAAGCCCGGGACTCAAACCCAGGTCTTCTTGCTGTGAGGCGGATGTGCTAACCACTGTGCCACAGTGCTGCCACCCCCCCTTAAAATTCATGATTAAATGAATTCAATATCTATGCTGTTGCATTAATAGATTACATAGATACAGTACATACAGATTACTTAGATAGAGTACAGTCCCATAACTGAGATTGTACCTACCATTTGATTAAAATGTGCCTAAATTTTGAAAAGTGCTTGTAATGGAAATGTATGTTTATCTAAAACTTAATTTCCATGGTCTGGTGAGCTGTCCAGAGTGTACTCTGCCTTTGCTCAGAGTCAGCTGAGAAGAGCACCAGCCTCCCCGCAACCCTAATTAGGATTAAATGGTTCAGAAAAATTAATGACTGATGATAATTTCCATGACTTTTGTAAGAAGATCATATATAACAAAATGAAATGTGCTGGAGCCTTAAACCTAAATGTGCTTTGATTAAAATGTAAAGCTTACAGCCAGAGTCACAGAGCCTTACGCCACTAGTGACACAAAGGCAAAATATAATTCTTTACATGCCCACAATGGCATATAAAAGTAACTTTCTAAGTCAATAAGACATTTGGTTAATTCATAACCACAGTTGTATGAAAATATGAGAGTTTTAAACCTGATGCATCGTGCATCTGTAAGTCAAGAAGAGTCCATGAGAGAGGCAGAGCACCACACTGCTTCCTATTGGCAGCTCAAAGAGGTCCTGATATGAGCAGTAATTGGCAAGTCATATTCACATTTACATATTTTTGTCCAGAGAAACATTTTAAATGAAATATATAAACAAAAATATCTACACTAACATAAAGTGACCATACATTTTGTGTGTGTCACATAGACAATGGTGTGTGACCCCTTAAGAATTTTATACATTTCTGCATAAATATGACCTAAAACATCATCAGATTGTCACACAAGTACTAAAAGTAGATAAATAGAACCCAGTTAAATAAATGAGAGAAAAATATTTTACTTGGTAATTTATTTATTGAGAAAAATAATCCAATATTTTCATATCTGTGAGTGGCAAAAGTACGTGAACTTTAATTTCAGTATCTGCAAGTAACTGCAACTAGACATTTCCAGTAACTGTTGATCAGAAAGCTATAAAATTCTTAAGGGATTCCAAAGGGAGAATTTTCTATATTTCTGCATGATTATGATTTTAATCATCTAGTGATATATATTCGTTGGTTAACCACTAGAGTCAATGGTCTTGATTGGTAATGCTGCAAGATAATGACCCGAAAGACATAAGTCATTCTACCAAAGAATTTTTAACAAATAATAAATGCAATGTTTTGGAATGGCCGAGTCAAAGTCTTAACCCAACAGAAATATTGTGTGAGCAGCTAATGTTAGGAAAGGCATCAAAGTTGAAACTGTTTTTTTAAGGAGGAATGAAATAAAATCCCTCTGAGTCAATGTGCAGTACCGATCAACAGTTACCACAAACATTTATTTACAGTTATTACTGCCCAATGGGGTTTAAGAGCCAACATTCACATAATATTATCATTTACATATATGAAATATTGCCCTCAATGAATAAATTAACATGTGTAATATTGTTGTCTCATTTGTTTAATTGGGTTTTATTTATCTACTTTTAGGACTTGTGTGAAAATCTGATGTATTAAATTATATTTATGCATAAACCTTCACAAAAGTTCAAAACCTTTCAGCCACCAATGTAGTTTCTGTTACAGAAGGTTTTTAAAAACATATTCAACCTTCCCATGCTCTCTCTGCAGAAAAGCCTCTGACTCAGGGACCACCAGGAGGTGTTCTTGGCATTCTGGGAGTAGTGGTTGTGTTTGGGTTGATTGTAGGTGTCATGATTACCATCTGCATGGTGTACAAAGATGGATGGAGAACCTGTACTGAAACTGACAATGATTGGTAAGTATTAATGAAATAATGTGAAATGTGGACATGGTGATATTGTTTTTGCTCAGATAACTGAGGTAAATGACTGTCAACTTCAATATTAATAGGCTTTGATTCCCGGGCTCGGGCATTTCTGTGTGGAGTTTGCATGTTCTCCCTGTGCTAGCACGGGTTTTCTCTGGGTATTCCGGTTTCCTCCCATAGTCCTAAAACATGCACAGTAGGCTAATTGCCGGTTCCAAATTGCCCTTAGGTGTGAGTGTGAATGGTTGTGTGTGTGTTGCCATGCAACGGCCTTTCAAGGTGTCCAGGGTGTACCCTGCCCTTGCCCAAAGTTGGCAGAGATGAGCGCCAGCCTCCCCGTGACCCTAATTAGGATTAAGCGGCTTAGAAAATGAATGAATGAATAAACATCTGTGATGTCTATGAGAAATGGTAGCTGTGCACTGGTAATGTGTTGGATGGTTTTCACCACTTGCTTGATGGGCTGTGGTACCATACTGAGATGAAGTTTATTAGTATGTCCTTGACAAAAATTGAAGCTTTCTAGTCTCTAAGGTGAGTGTCCTCAGTCTTCTTAAGAGTAAAGATGCTTACATCAGGTTTATTATACAGTGGGGGAGAAAGACTCACCCACTATTGCATTGCAGCCTGTTTTGAACACACACACGAGAACACACACACACACACACACACACACAATTCCAGCTGTATTCAGAATGAAACTTATAACAGCCAGGTGAAAGATATACTAGCAACAGCTTTCAAATACAAACAAACACGTACATTCATTCATTTTCTAAGCTGCATAATCCTAATTAGGGTTGCGGGGAGGCTGGCATCCATCTCAGCCGACTCCGGGCTAAGGCAGGGACAAACACATTAAAAACTAAATAAATAAATCACTGAAATGATTAAAGGATCCACCTTTTAGTTTGATTACAGCCATGAGTCTGTTGGGATTCTTCTCTTCCAACTATGCACATCTAGACTGTATAATATTCACTCACTCTCAGTCAGATTGGATGGTGATTTTGGTGGAATGCAATCTTCAGCACATTCCACAGATTTTTAATAGGGTTTAAGTATGGGCTCTGATTTGACTACAAGAAGACATTCACTCTTTTCTCCTTCAGCCACTGTGGTGTCAATTTTTGTGTTTGTGTGGAAGATAAAACTTTTTTTTTTTTTTTTTTGTTGTTTTTTTTTTTTTTTTTTTTTGATTTTGCTATACTGTATTAATCCCACAAGGGAAATTATAGCCTCTGCATTTAACCCATCTAATGGGCACAAACATGTATACAGTGAGAACACACACTCGGAGCAGGGGGCTGCCACACACATTGGGGGTGCCCGGAGAGCTGTTACGGGGTTAGGTGCCTTGCTCAAGGGCACTTCAGCTATGAAGGTGGAGGAAGGGAAGGTGCAGCTCACTCCTAGTAGGGTCCTAGTGCCCTTTCTATGGACTAGTAAAGTTCTATTCCCTTACTATGGACTAGTAAAGTCTTCAAATTTATTTTGTATCTATCTCCTGACTTATGCCTGTCCACAATCCTTGAGATGTTTTGACAGTGTCTTGCCACCTATAGTTGATTGTTTGCATTCAGTTACACTTTTAAGCATTGTAATGCTCATGGATAGTTGTTTTTATGCTAAACTAATCATAATTATTTACAATATTTATGATTATTATTTATTTTCTGAACCGCTAATTTCTGACTCTAATTAGGATCGCGGGGAGGCTCTGGGAGAGGGCAGACAAGAAGTGGAAACTCTAAGCTGTTACTATGATCACTCTCTCCATAGCCACTGAAACTATTAAATATTTTGAAATATCTCAAATCTATCATTAGCACAAAGCAAAGGAAAGAAGTAAAGGAAGAAATATGATTCATCTGTACATCTGCTTCCAGGTTGAGACAAGGACTAATATGAAAGTTTGGTGTATTACACTGATTACTCTTCTTTCAATTTTAAATAGGATAGAGATGCTACCTATGCACAGACCCATCCCTCCACCACCAAAGAAGAGCAGGGACATGAAAGGAGGCTTGATATCTGATGACATACAGGTACTATGGCTTCCTCTCCTCTCCCAACAATGTAGAGCATTCAGTGCCAGGAAGATATTTCTGTGTATTTATACCACTTATGTTTTCCACACAAATTTAGTATATTATAAAAGACAACCCGAATAAATAGAATACAGTGTTTTTAACGAACTTTGGAATTAGTTAAGGGAAAAAACTTGGTATGTCTTTAAAATGTTCTACTTTTGATTTATCAGTCGATATATATATATATTATTTAAAAAAAATTTTATTATTATTTTTTTTTTTGCTATACTGTATTCTGCATTCAACCCAACAAAAATTGGCACGCACACATAAACAGTGAGCACACACACTCGGAGCAGTCGGAGTTTGGTGCATACACACTGGGGCGCCCGGAGAGCAGTTACGGGGTTAGGCGCCTTGCTCAAGGGCACTTCAGCTATGAATAATGATAATAATAATAATAATAATAAATTTTACTTATATAGCACTTTATATTGCAAGGAATCTCAAAGTGCTTACAGAAAA
>JBCNYH010002191.1:0-14455 GCA_039654325.1 Tandanus tandanus | reverse complement strand
TGAAAGTGAATAAATGTAAAATTAACTCTCACCTTTTCCTTTTTACTCAGATTTCTTCAGGATGATAATTTTACTGTGTCGGATTTTAAAACCTCTAAAATCAGTTCTGAAGTTTTTGTGGCTCCCTCTCTGAATATGATATAAAATCATGTTTAATAGTTGTACCTTTCTTTTTCATTTTCTACCATCTGTATAGAATCAAAACTTTATCTGGTGGATTTTTTTGGTTCTGAGAAGAACTGGATCATTACGAGATTTAAAGAGTAAAGATCTTTAGGTGATTGATCTCATCGTACAGAAAACATCCACATTTTATTTTTAATCCTTTAGAATCACAGGATATTTCTGTCGATAAATTATAAACTGGAGGATTTTTTCTCAGAATCAGTGGAGATATAAACTTTTATCCTTAGTTATAGTTTTGTCCTCAGTATCTATTATTAATATTTATTATTCATTACAATCAGTGCACGTTACAAAGAAAATATTTTAATGAATATAATTTAACTCTTCAAATATTAAAGTAAGTAAATGAATAAATTATTATTTTAATGTGTGTGTTGGCCCTGCGATGGTCTGGTGAACCTCTGCCCAGTGTCGGCTGAGATAGGTGCCATCCTAAGAGTACCCCAATAGGAGAGAGAGAGAGAGAGAGAGAGAGAGAGAGAGAGAGAGAGAGATAAATGGTGTTAAACACAGTACATAATAACTCTATAATAATATATATGTAATAATAATTGGTTCAGGCTGTATATACTCTGCTCTGAGTGTGTTAGGTTTTGCAGAAATGCATTAAATTTAACTGATTTATTATTTTTATTTTATTATCTCTGCTGTATTATTTATCTCTGCTGTATTACTTTATCTCTGCTGTATTATTTTATCTCTGCTGTATTACTTTATTATCTCTGCTGTATTATTTTATAATCTCTGCTGTGTTGTATCAGCACAGGGTCCGGACTCGAAGAAGAAGAGGAAACATGATGAAATGGAGAATTCATATGTTACATATTCTTTCATCAGTCAGTAACACAGCAGTATCAGGATCATGTGTGTTCATCATATCACATATTATTTGCTTTTTATTGCCAGATTTTTGATGTTGAGTTTACATGAAGTAACAGTTTAATATTATAAATAATTGCAGTTTATTCTCTGGATGTGTGAATAGGAGAAATGAGAGATCATTTATAAATACTGGTACCAGGGCTGTAACCCAGATTATTCTGATCTCTGTCTGATGTTCTTTCCATTCTTTCATAAACAGCTCTGACTCCAGTCGGACTGTTCTGTGTTACTGAGTTCAATGTTCTGATTTACAGGACAGTCTGTGTTACCTGCTGACTTCACACTCCAAAATTATTACATCTCACAATTTTTATTTTTCTAGAAATGAACTTTAAGATTTCTGAAAGTTGCTGTATGTTATAAATAGTCGCAGGATGAATTCATATTCTGCACTCTATGTCAGTAGGGGGTATCACCTGTAACTCTGAATATAAAATGGTTCATATAAATGAATGACTCAAACTTTTTAATGTCAATTTTATCATTTATAAATGTAAAAGGTTACTTTTATACAGACTTTGTTTCATTGCTTATTTATTTAAAATAATAATTATTATATATGTTAATTTGCTTTGTTGTGTAGGAGCTAGCTCACTCTCCACTTTCAGTGCTATTACCACCAAGTGTCTAAAAGTCGTGCTCATGAAATTTATGTACGCCTTCAATAACCATGGACTATGTTCCTCATATAAATAATGCTCTTTATTGTCCACGACTCCATTGCCAATAACACCCTACAGCAGCTCAATTCAATTAACTTGGAATGGGCGACGGATCATGAAAAGAATCCCAAATGAGGTGCCTAAGAAATATGGCTTGAAAAACATTAACAGCTACAGATACAGTAAAGTAACATCGAAGTGCACAAAGTGTATTTTGTAAATGCCTAATAAAATTAGTGCATTGTATTGTATCAAGAGATATAGGCCTGAGCCATTTCTACATTCAAATGAAAACATACACTACGTTGGTTATTTAATCCAGGTGAGCCATAGCACAGACATTTAGAGTTTTTAACTAACAGACAACATCCACTTTTCACACAACTGTACCAACAAATACAACATGAGTGTAGTATGGTACTAAATACAACTATAACAACATATGAGTGAATAGTATTTTATCAAGGAAAATAATAATAATAATAATAATAATAATAATAATAATAATAATAATAATAATAATAATATAATGAGATGAAAAGAATTAATTGAAAATTAAGAAAGAAAAGTGAAGCTTTTAATTATATTAGTACTAAGAAAAAGAGAAAAAAGAAGAAGAATTGAATGATAAGACAGAAAGGTTCAGTTATAAATAATACAATAGGAAAAGATAATGTGAACATCAACACACGGGCATAATACTTTAACTGTCATTCCTAATTACTAATTTGATGAACAGAACTGTTACTGAACTGAGTAAGTAACCAATCTTTGACATCTAACGAGTGAAAGGACATGTTTTGGATTCAGTAAGAGCAGTGAATCAGGTATAATGCAGAAAGGATGTGCGGAGTGAGAGATGTGCGGTTATGTGATAAAATGGTGTTCATAGGTGAGAATTATGAGCACCAAAATCTTCTGGTAGAGAGCAGTAGAGCCCAGTGGGATAGTCGGGTCAAAGTTATCACGGGGAGGTATGGCTGGCCTAGTAAGAAATAGCTGTGACACAGAATCACCCAAAAATATTAACTGCGGGTATTTTTTTATTATCCTAATCCTAATTAGGGTCGTGACCGACTCTGGGCGAGGGCAGTGTTCTGTTTTAGCTCGTAATATTCAATATTTAAGTTTAAAAACCATTTCCTGTATCTAATTTCATTCATTTCATTATATTTTACATAGAATTTTAAGTTCAAAGTGCAATCCCACCATGTACTGGTCGATTTTAGTTCAGCAATATATGCTTTGTTTATCTTGAATTGAAAGCTTTATTGAGGAGGTGAGAAAACAGTCACATTGTCATGACGTTTGGAGGCTCAAGATGTTAATCAGCCGCTTTGGTATACATCTTGTTTGAGGTTGCATTGTCGGTATGAATTATTGATGTGTTTATTTACTTTCATGTACTGTGTTTAAACGGTTAAATTTATGTTGTAAGCTCTTTAGTAGCTCATGTTATCTGCATTTCTTTCTAGCATACTGTTGTCATTAGCCATGCTATTTTCAGCATATATATTGCATCATGCTATGTGGAATTTTTATATTATGCTTTGCCATGACGCATTAGCAAAGCATGACTAGCATGTCAGTGTCTCACCAGAAGCTACCAACACCGTCATTTCTGCAAAATCATATGAAACAAGATCTCGGACCTCATGCTTTTCCACTGGTTCAACAGCAGCCAAGGCAGGAGCCAGAGCAGAGGCAGCAAAGACTCATCTCACCTTCGCCTAGAAAGAAGTAAGTCTAAAACTGGAAAAGGCTCAAATTGAAGCATCCATCGAACTTCTCCAATGTGAGAAAAAGGCGGCTACAGCTGTTCAGTCACAAATAGATGGACAAAGTAATGGACATGTTTTAGATATCCCCTCTCTTGAGAGTCCACTACGGACTGAAAATTATTTCATAGCTCAGGCCAAGCTATTAGAAAATGAAAACCAACTCTGTAAACTGTGGACCATCACGAGAAACAAAAACTTAACAGCCTGTGTATAAGCACCACACACCAGCCACTTCTTTATCTCACTTGCGCCCCCGGTCCACCTCCAGACAGTTGTAATGGAATTCATGATTGGCTACAACAAAAATCAAGATACAGCTATTATGAGCTCACTTGCAACTACAAGCCTACTACAAGACATATTAGTGACTTTGTCAGATACTTTGCTCGTCGTGAAATTTTAGCAACAGGACTCCTTCAGTTTAATGACAGGCCACAGACCTACAGAGCCTGGAAACGCTCTTTTGAGAATACAGTAAGGGGTCTTGATTTGACCGCAAGTGAGGAGATGGATGTATTGTTTAAGTGGCTTGGTAAGGAATCTGCTGAGCATGTTGAACAAATCAGAGCCATACACATCAACCATCCAGATGCTGGGCTAAAAATGATCTGGGAGAGACTTGACCAATGCTATGGTTCAGCAGAGGTAGTTGAGGACACTCTGTTAAAATTAATTAACAATTTTCCAAAGATCACAAACAGAGACGATGTGAAGCTTAGAAAATTCAATGACATACTCATGGAGCTCCAGAGTGCTAAGAAGGAGGGGGACCTCCCTGGCCCCTCTTTCCTAGACTCAGCAAGGGGTTTGAAACCAATTGTACAAAAACTCCCCTTTTACCTGCAAGAAAAGTGAATTTCAGTCAGTGCAAGCAACAAACGTGACTATCAGGTCTCTTTTTCCCCATTTATTGTTTTTGTAGACTTTGTTAGTCATGAAGCAAATATTAAAAATGACCCCAGCTTTAATTTTGCCTTTCATCTTGACACAGATCAGCCCCCAGACCTGAGAAACCCTCCTGGAAACTTAATGGACAGAGAGAAGAGTCAGTACACAAAACAAAGGTACTTCCAAATCCCAGCTATGAGTCACATGGGAATTCAAAAATGACAGATGATTGCAATAAACTGTGCCCAGTACCCAAAAAACCCATGTCCTTCTAAAATGTAGAGCTTTTTGTGAGAAGCCCATTGAAGAACGCAGAACATTTCTGAAAGAGAACATTTGCTTTATATGCTGTGCCTTGTCAACACCTTTTGCTAAACAATGTTAAACCAAAGCACAATTCTCTGAATGCAGCAATGAGAATCACAACACAGCTCTTCACCCAGGCCCAGCCCCCTGGAACAAAGAAACTGACCCTGATGAAGAGCATGGCGGGGAGCAGGGTGCCAGTCTGCCCAGTGAAATCACTTCCAAATGCACTCAAGTCTGGTGGAAGTCATGTTCTAAAATTTGCCTTGTAAAGGTATACCCGGCAGGCCACCCAGATCAGGCAGTCAGGCTGAATGCAATTCATGATGAACAGAGTAACAGATCTCTTGTTCGCTCAGTTTTTTGAGATTTTCAATGACAGTGGCTCTAGTTCTCCCTACTCACTAAGAACATGTGCTGGCCTTAAAGAGACAATGGGTAGGAGAGCCACTGGTTACATTGTAGAGTCCCTAGATGGCACAGTCCATGTCCTGTTGCCCAGATTGAAAGAGTGTAATGACATTCCCAACAACAGAGAGGAGATACCAATGCCCAGCGCAGCACTCTATCACTCTCATTTAAACAGTGTCACACACCTCATCCCAGAGCTTTACCAAAATGCCCACATACTGCTGCTGCTTTGACGGGACATCATCAGGTTCACAAAGTCCATAAACATAAGTGGTCCCAACAACGTACCCTTTGCACAGAAATTAGACTTGTGGTGGGTTATAGTGAGAAGTGTGTTTTGGTGGCATGCCTTCAACACAAACATGACAGAGAGAAGTTGGCCAACATGTTTCCAGTCTTGCCCCAATCTGTTTAATGTGAAAGAAACCATGCAGGGTCCAAATCTCCTGCCACAACATACCACAACCCAGTCACAGACCTGGTTGTGAACCAGACCACCTTGGATGTTGTGTGTTAAAACAAACTTAAAATGACAATTAAGTCTCCTCCTCTAATCAAGACAATGCCTTCATGAAAATAATGGAAGAAGGGATGAAAAAGGACACAAAAAACAGTTGGACAGCTCCATTGCCATTCAAATCCCCACACCAAAGGCTCCCAAACAACAGGCCACAAGCTATGAATAGGCTCATGTCCCTGATCTGCAGCATTGACAGGAAACCAGAAATGAGAGATAATTTTGTAGCTTTCATGGAAAAGATTTTCTAAAATGACCATGCAGAGATTGGTCCATGTTTTTGGTAACAGTCCCTCCCCCACAGTAGCGATATTTGGCTTACATCAGTCTGTCCAGTGCTCTGAGATGGACTTCGACCCTGACGTCAAGCTGTTTGTGACACGTGATTTTTAAGTAAATGGCGGTCTTAAATCTCTTCCCACTGTTGAAATGGCCGTGAGTCTGTTGCAAAAGACTCAGGATGTCCTTGCCAAGTCAAACTTGAGGTTGCACAAGACAGGAAAGAGATCCTGCAAGCGTTCCCTTCCCAAGATCACGCAAAAGACCTCAAAGACTTAGATCTTGAAGCAGATGTATGGCTTAGCCTAGGTCTCCTTTTGGACCTCAAGAAAGACTGTTTCACCTTTAATGTGCCTGATGAGACAAAACCCTTCACTCAATGTGGTGTCTTATCTACCATGAACAGTCTCTAAAACCCACTAGGCTTTGTAGCAACCGTCACAATCCACGGCAAATACATCCTCAGAGAGCTCACTGCAGATAATGGTGACTGGGATGCGCCACTGCCCCAAGGGATGGAGGAGTCATTGGTTCTTTGGAGAGACTGACTGTCTAACCTTTCAATCGCCAAAACACACACTAACATCTCACCTTCGGAAGCTGCGTACAAAGAACTGTGCATCTTCTTTGATGCATCGACCAAAGCCATTGCAGCGGTGGCTTATTTGAAGGTGAATGATGCAGACGGGAACTGTGAAATTGCCTTTGTTATGGGGAAAGCAAAACTAACACCACGTCCCAAACAACCCATCCCCAGACTAGAACTTTGTGCTGCTGTGCTAGCAGTAGAGCTTGCTGATCTGGTCTCAGGAGAGCTGGACATTCATCTGAATGACACCCACTTCCATACAGACAGTAAAGTTGTCCTGGGTTATATTTACAATGAGACCAGACACTTTTATGTCTATGTTAGTAATCGTGTGGCTCAGATTACTGGTTTCTCACAAGCAAACCAGTGGCAATACGTCCCCACTGACCAGAAACCCACAGATCTGGTAACATGATCTGTTCCTGCACATCAGTTTATGCTCACCAACTGGTTCACTGGCCTAAAAAAAAAATGCTCAAAGACAATCAGAGCCAACACACCTTTGACCTCATCGAACCCAGTTCAGACGCCAACATCAGACCTCATGTCTCTGCCCTAAAGATCACAACCAAGGTGAATCAACTTCTCAAAGAGGTTCTCAAAGATTCACAAAGTTTTCCCGCTGGAGCTCCCTGATTCGTGCCACTGCTTGTCTCCTGCAAATTGATCATGCCTCCAGGTCAGTCTCCAGTAAAGACAGTTCTTGTAAAGGTTGCCACCATTGTGGAACAGGAGTCACAGTGTAAGAGTCCAAGCAAGCTGATAACATTGTCATCATATCTGTTCAAAAGGAAACCTACACAGAGGAGATCAAGTTCATCAATGATGGCGGGAGATTCGAAAGAGCAGTCCTATTAAAAATCTAGACCGCCTCTTAGGCAGCCAAGGTCTTCTTAGGGTTGTTGGCCAGATCAGTGAGGCAGACCTAAGTCAAGCAGAAAAGAACCCACTTATTGTTCCTGGCCAACATCACACTGTACCCCTTATTGTGAAATATTGCCATGAACAGACACTTCATCAAGGTCAACTTTACACTGAGGGTGATGTTTGCTGAGCAGGTTGGTGGGTTGTTGGTGGCAAAAAGAAAGTGAGCAATGTTATTCACCACAGTGTAAAATGTAGAAGGTTGAGAGCCCCCCTCAGTGTTCAAAAATGGCCAAACTCCCAGCTCATCGTCTCTCAACTGACCCTCCATTCACGAATGTGTGCTTGGACATTTTTGGCCCTTGGAACGTCTTCAGACAACGCACAAGAGGAGGTGTTGTCCAAATCAAAAGATGGGCTATCATCTTTATTTGTATGAGTATGAGAGCAGTTCACATTGATCGAATCACTTGACACATCAAGTTTCATTAACTAACTCAGATGCTTCTTGGATATCCGGGGTCCAGTGAAGAGCATCCATTCGGATAGTGGCACCAATTTTGTTGGTGCTTGTATAGAACTCCAGCTACCCTCAAACATAATCGACACAGCCATCAGAACCTACCTGTTAGGAAAAGGATGTTCATGGACTTTCAATCCTCCTCACACATCCCATTTTGGTGTTTCATGGGAAATGATGGTGGGTCTGGCTAGGAGAATTTTGTACTTTATGTTCCTTGACCTCAAAACCACAAAACTCACCCACGAGGTTCTTGTCACCTTCATGGCAGAGGTGTCTGATATTATAAATGCACGGCCCTTCGTTCCGGTGTCAACAGATCCTACTTGACCCATTCATACTCTCCCTAGCTGTTCACCTCCCACAGAAAGTTTGCCCTCTCTCAGTCCCTGCTGGCAACTTTGTGACCTCTGATCTTATATAACAGATAACATTAGATAACATCCAGTGGCGTCAGGTCCAGCATCTTTCTAATGTTTTCTGGGACAAGAGAAGACTTCAGTTTCTTTCAGCACTCCAACCCGTTCTGAGGTTTGATATAACTGAAGCTCTTGACCTGTAGCTGCATGATTATATGCATTTTGTTGACTAGCCATTAACCTCTCATAATCTGGCAGGTTTATAGATATTTACATTTACAGCATTTGGCAGATGCTCTTATCCAGAGCGACTTACAATTATCATTTTTATACAACTGAGCAATTGAGGGTTAAGGGCCTTGCTCAAGGGCCCAACAGTGGTGACAGTGGGGATTGAACCGCTGACCTTCGGATCAGTAACCCATCGCCTTAACCACTAAGCCACCACTGCCCACTATACTATAAATACATTATAAATCTATAAATACACATACTATGTGTATTTATAGATCTATAAGTAGATCTATAAATACACATAGTAATTTGATTTCAAGCTGTATCTGTGGCAGCACAGTGGCACAGTAACTTGCCTCACAGCAAGAAGGCGTGGGTTCGGTTCCCCGGCACGGGGCGTTTCTATGTGGAGTTTGCATGTTCTCCCTGTGCTTGTGTGGGTTTTTTCCGGGTACTCCGGTTTCCTCTGTGACGGCCACCTGAGTTGGCCTTAGTCTATGTTGTGCTGTGGTCTTTATATTATAGCCTGGATCGACAGCTGTGACAAGGATGGGAGGTGGCACGAGTTGGCATATAAAAGGGAGAACTTTATTTACAAAAAAAGAGAAAATTAATCAACTTAAGCAACAACACAGGAGCAACCAAAACGAACGAAATGCAAACAGCAACAAATCTTAAAGGAAATGATCTTAATATTAAGATTTTTATTTACATTTATGGCATTTGGCAGACAGCCTTATCCAGAGTGATACCTGTATCTGAGCAATTAAGAGTTACGGGCCTTGCTCAGGGACCCAACAGTGGAAGCTTGGTGGTACTGGGGATTGAACCCCTGACCTTCAGATTAGCAGCCCAGAGCCACGGAGCTACCACTGCCCTATTTATTAATTTATATAAGAGTATATTACAGTTAGTTTTATATTTAATGATGGAATTTATTCTGAGGTGTTTGAAGAAAAAAGAAATAATGGTGTAGGAACTAATAAACATCAGGAATGAACAATTCACAGCCTGCCCTGTGTGATAGAGTTTTATTGCTTAATGTCACCATCTACAGGAATGAGAGTGTAACTACTACCTTCACACAAACCAGTCTGAGATCTCTTTAAAACAACATGGATTTATTCCATGAATATCACAATATTTCTCGGTTTGATGAGATTTTCTTCTGTGTTGCTGTGAGGAACTGAGGTATTGCAGAGAAAACTGAAACTGAAAGCACTTATTCCTCGTCCTTATTTTCTTTGTTACTATTGTACAGATGTTGTAACACTGAAAGGATTCTTTCGGATCTCTGATCTACAGAATCCCTGCAGGAATGGATCTCAGTTCTGTCCTGATGAAAGTCCTGTTCTTCCTCATGATCAGGTTTCCTCAGACATCTGCAGGTGAGAGAGATTTAATATTAGGAACAACTGCTGGATTATGTTCATATGTACATGTGTGTATTAGATAAGGGAGGAATGACACTCAGGTCCTGATGTTATATCACCAATTCCTGTATTGTTTAAAGAATCAGCTCATCTTCAGGACAGAAAGGGACTCAGACATGCTGTGTTTGGGTTACAGAGGGTTTTATTTCAGATCGGAGCTGTTAAACTGAAACTCAGGACAGAGACGTGGAAATGTTGTGAATTCTGGAGAACTGGACAACTAAAAAAAATATACAGATTGGATATATAAACTGTAGCTTAGATACTGTGGACCATACACTCCCACTCACTCTCATTCACACACTAGGGTCACGGGGAAGCTGGAGCCTATCCCAGCCAACACTGGTTGAAGGTGGGGTACACCATGAATACCACTACCAGACTATCACAGGGCTAACACACAACCATTCACAAACGCATCCACACCTAGGGCCAATTTGCAACAGCCCATTAGCCTAATGTGCATGTATTTGGACTGTGGGAGAAAACCGGAGTACCCGGAGGAAACCCACACATACACGAGGAGAACATGTAAACTCCACATAATCAGAACGGTTGCAAATCTACTCTTTGTGTGTTTATTTATTTATTTTTCCAGGCACACACTCTCTGCAGTACCTCTCCACTGCACTCACAACAGGAACAAATTTCCCAGAGTTCACTGCTTTTGGTCTGGTGGATGGAGAGCACTTTGTGTACTACGACAGCAACATCAGGATGATGATAACAAAGACAGAGTGGATAAAGAAGATCAGTGCTGATCTAGATTACTGGAACAGACAGACACAGGAAATGCAGAGTAATCGGGAGAAGCTGAAAGAGCTCCTGGTTACAATAATGAAGGATTTTAATCACACTAATGGTAATTGTAAACACAAGAGTTCAGAACACAGTGCAGACTTCACAATGTAGAGATGCCTTTCATAAAATGGCTGGTGATGTATATGTACTAAACTGCTTACTCGCACGAGGATTACAGGGAGGTTGGAGCCTATCTCAGCCGACTCTGGGCGAGGATAAAATTAACACTGTACAGCTCACCAGAACACACTCACACTCACACACACACACACACACACACACACACACACACACACACACCTAGATGCAATTTGGAACAGCCAATTAGCCTAATGTGCATATATTTTGTTTGTGGGAAGAACCTAGAGTACCCAAAAGAAACCCACACAAGCACGAGGAGGACATGCAAACTACACACTGAAACACCCAAGTTGAACCCAGGACCTCCAATATATTTATATAAGTATTATAAAGTATTCGTTATTCATTTGAATTTATATAAATATTGATGAGTTTGTGAGTTTAATGAAACCAGTTAAACATTTTAAAAGTTTTATTTTTGTCTGTTACGATGAATGATGTGAATGTGACTCACAAGAACATCAAGATTGAGAATATTATTCTATAAAATATGAAACATTCTTCTTATATCTTTATAACAAATTTCTTCTTTATAATTTAATTTAGTTATTGATATTCGGATGACAGATTAAAATATGTGTCCAACTAAATGTTTCCGGTAACTGTTGATCAGTCCTGCACATCAGCTTGGAGGAATTTTAGCCCATTCCTCCGTACAGAACAGCTTCAACTGTTGGTGGGTTTCTTCGCATGAACTTCTCACTTCAGGTCCTTCCACAACATCTCTACTGGATTAAGGTCAGGACTTTGACTTGCCCATTCCAAAACATTAACTTTATTCTTCTTTAACCATTCTTTGGTGGAACGACCTGTGTGCTTAGGATTGTTGTCTTGCTGCTTGACCCACTTTCTCTTGAGATTCAGTTCACTGAGAGATTTCCTAATATTTTCCTTTAGTATTTGTTGTTATAATTCAGAATTCATTGTTCCATCAATCCTGGCATGCCATCCTGGCCCAGATGCAGCAAAATAGGCCCAAACCATGATAATACCACATCTTGCTTTTGGAGTGATCTTAATTGGTCGACCATTTTTGGTAACAATAGTCTTAAATTTCCTCCATTTGTACACAGTCTGTCTTACTGTAGATTGTTAATCTATTCTTAAGAGATGGTTTTGGAACCTTTTCCAGCCTGATGAGCATCAACAACCCTTTTTCTGAGGTCCCCATTTCCCCAAATCTCCTTTGTGGGTGCCATGATACAAACGTGTTGACACTTTGATAGATCCTTGTTCTTTAAATCAAATATCACTCACATCTGATTGTCATCCCATTAAGTGAAAACACCTGACTCTAATTTCACCTTCAAATTACCTGCTAATCCTAGAGGTTCACAAACTTTTGCCACTCACAAATATGTAATATTGAATCATTACCAAGTAAAATATTTTTGTCTCATTTGTTTAACTGTATTCCCTTTATATACTTTTATAATTTGTGTGAAAATCTGATGTTTTAGGTCATATTTATGAAATGTATAAAATTATTAGGGGTGCAAAAACTTTCAAGTACCATTGAATATAAATGTATATAAAGTGTGTGTGTGTGTGTGTGTGTGTGTGCAGAACTTCATACACTACAGAGGATATATGGCTGTGAGCTAGATGATGACGGCACCACTAGAGGGAGCTATCAGTTCGGTTATGATGGAGAAGATTTCATTAGTCTGGATCTGAAAACTGAAACCTGGACTGCAGTTAATGATAACACTGTGATCATCAGAGAGAAGTGGGAGACTACAGGAACAGAGACTCAGTACTGGAAGAACTACCCGGTGAAAGCGAGTTAAAGAAATATGTGGCGTACGGCAGAGAGACTCCGGAGTGGAAATGTAAAGTGTGTGATTGGTTCTTTTGGAGAAGAGACATTATTCTCTGTCCTTCACATGAAAGTCTTGTGGCATATTTTGAACAGAATTCAGTTGCGTGTGGAAGCATTGTTCTTCATGTTATTTATAAATGAATAAACCTAACAGAGTGTTTAATATTTATGTCTCTGTGTGTCTTTGTAGTTCGTCCCAAGGTGTCAGTGTTCAGGGACTACAGCTTCATTCAAACGGTGGTGTGACATGCTACGGGTTTCTACCCCAAAGCAGTGAACATCACCTGGCGGAGGGATGGAGAGGATGTTATATGAAGACCATCACTGGTTTCAGGCCATTCAAAAGCAGAGGAGCTGAGGGCGGTGAGGACAGGGCCAATGAACTAAATATGTTTTTTAATAGATTCGACACTGCGGCTACTGCTCAGCTAACTCATCAGGAGCAAGCCTGAAACCCCCTGCCACACCACCCTCTCTCCCTCCCTCTCCTTACTGCACCTCTGCCTCCTGTGATGGACCTGACAATCCTCCCTCACTAGTCAACTTCACCTATAATCAAGTTGAGAAACAGCTGAGAAGACTACGCTCAGGCAAGGCAGCAGGACTGGATGGGGTGAGCCCCTGTGTCCTTAAAGCCTGTGCCCCCAGCTCTGTGGGTTTTACACTACATCTTCATGATGAGCCTGAGTCTACAGAGGGTTCCAGTGTGGTGGAAGACGTCATGCCTCGTTCCTGTACCAAAGACACCGTGTCCCAGTGGCCCGCAGTACTACAGATCCGTGGCATTGACTTCACATGTCATGAAGACCCTCGAGAGACTCATACTGGATGAACTCCGACCCACGGTTACACCACATATAGACCCCCTTCAGTTCGCTTACCGGCCTCACCTAGGAGTTGAGGACGCCATCATCTACCTGCTAAACCGTGTCTACACCCACCTGGACCAGCCAGCGAGCACTGTGAGGGTCATGTTTTTGACTTTTCCAGTGCATTCAACACTATCAGGCTGACCCTCCTGGGTGAGAATCTGACAGCGATGCAGGTGGATGCCTCTCTGGTGTCCTGGAATGTGGACTACCAGACCAGAAGACCACAGTATGTGCGCCTGCAGCACTGCGTGTCAGACACGATGGTCAGCAACACCGGAGCACCACAAGGGACCGTCCTCTCTCCTTTTCTCTTCACCCTCTACACAACTGACTTCAACTACTGCACAGAGACCTGCCATCTTCAGAAGTTTTCTGATGACTTCTTTCTTTGCTAATTTGACAAAAGCCCAGTTTGGATATCCGCAGGTTTGCAGAGCATTCTTGGCGTGTTTTTGTTCTTTTTCCTTCGTCTTGGTGGAAATAGTTTCAGCCCGGTGATGCAGAGTTCTGATGACAGACAGTTTGTGTTCCAGTGGGTGGTGTGAATCAAAAATCAGGTACTGATCAGTGTATGTTGGTTTCCTGTAGACTTCAGTGCTGAGAGTTCCATCCTCCTCCATGTGCACAGCACAGTCCAAAAAAGGTAACTTGTTGTTGTGTGCATCTTCTCTGGTGAACTTCAGTGGCTCGGTGTTGTTCCTTGTAGGAATTGAGTGCTCTGCTTTCCACTTCCTCCATGTACCATCCAGCTTTTTGGATTAAAAGTGAAATGTTTTCTAAACCGGGCAGTGGTGGCCCGGTGGAAGGGTGCTGGATTACTGATCCCAAGGGCGGGGGTTCAAGCCCCACTATCAGCGGGTTGTCACTGCTGTCCCCCCAGTGCAGCTAACTGGGTTATCAAATGCCGG
>JBCNYH010002150.1:0-14460 GCA_039654325.1 Tandanus tandanus | reverse complement strand
ATATATATATATATATAATGCATGTGTGTATAGGGATTTAATTTCATTAAGAGTAAGGGTAGGCGGAGGAGTATGTGAAGTAGGGGTGGAAAGGAGAAGTGCTGCAGGCACTCTATTTAGGCCATCCAGGGGCAAAGCCTGCATATATCATGCCATAAAATACATTTTTGGGCAGTTAAGCTAACCTTAAGTCTATTAATGTTATCATTCCATAATATTATGCATTGCACTTCTCTTACTTCAGCACAATTTTATTTTAAGTAAGAATACCTCAAACTTTAGTCTGAAAACTCCTTGTGTAAAGACTATATAAGATACCATATAAATATAATAAAACTTTACATCATGCACAATTATTGAGATTTTAGTTGGCATTTAGTAGTGAAATATGCAGCAAGTGTGGCTGGCTTGGAGATCTTGTCCGCGTTGCCATTTTCACACTGAAAGTTACGTTAAATAACACACCAAGCTGACAAATTCCACCTTTTATAACCTAGCCATTTCCTTCTAGCATCGTACGGATTTTTTTTTTTTTAAATGCTGTTTTCTCCCTTATGGGCTCAAAACAATTAGGGTAGGTGGGTATGGATTATTTTTTTCTTTTTTTCGCGAGTACATGTTGTACCCCACATACACAACGCTTCACAACCTGCTGATCAGTCACAGGAGCACGTTCAGTGAGAGACTGTTACCACCTAAATGTACCACTGAACCACACAGGAAATCATTCCTACCTGTGGCCATTAAACTGTACAACAAAATCCACTGTTATACATTTGCATTCTACTGTTTATCATATTGATAATACTGTACATATTACTCACCCACACGATTCATTCTGTATATTTGTATATATATAGATATTTGTAAATTTTCTTTATTGATACTTTTATCTTTATTTTATCCTTTTCTTTACTTGGTATGGAGCAACTGTGTGCACACAATTTCCCCCGGGATCAATAAAGTATTCTGATCTGATCTGACTATAAGAGCGCACACTGCACACTTTAAGCATCTCGCTTTATTTACTGAGCTCCAATGTATAGTAATATGTCTGTGGGTGTTTTTAATTTTTAATTAAGTAGATTGGATTTCTTACCCTTTTCTGTTCAGGCTTGTTGACAGATTCTGAACGTGGCGGTGTTACTGTTAACACCTGGTTGCATGACGGCTGTCAAACCTGCAGCCATTTTCACACTGAGGCTCTGGAGTTTGTTCAAAATAATCTTCAGTAAAATGGTTTCTACAAATAATGGAATGAATGCCGGGCGCTTTCCAGTCTGAACCGTGTTTGTTTAATTTCCTAATCCATTCGTTACACGTTTCTTTTTCGTCATGGTCAGGACAGCAAACCGAACAAAGTAACATCATCCTGTGATGTTTTGCTGTAACCTGCTGCTATACACCTTTGAGGTATGAGCACTGAACCAGGACTTGAACTATTAGTAAATTTAAGATCTTAAGAATGCTTATAATGAAATCCTTGTTCTTGCACTGTTAACCAAACTGTTTGCATAGGAAGTACTAGCTTGCTAATGAATATCAAGGCAGAGCGCGTAACTAAGTCGAAGCGGGTTGATGAGAAATTAAAAATTATCTTTATGCAATGGAGTCGTTTCCATGAAATATTTGGACCTGTTACTAAAAAAATGATTTTGTGGACTCTGTGATTTTTTTGACACAGGGACTTTAAAATACGAGAGAAGAATATTTTTCTTGTTTATTTATTGTGGAAAATGATTCAATATTCCATATCTGTGAGTGGAAAAAATATGTGAACCTCTAAGATTAGCAGGTAATTTGAAGGTGAAATTAGAGTCAGGTGTTCTCAATCAATGGGATGGTAATCAGGTGTGAGGGGGCACCTTGTTTGATTTAATGAACACTGATCTATCACATGTTTGTGGAAGTGTATCATAGCACCAGCAAGGTGTTTTCAGGCAGGAAAAGGTTACAAAACCATCTCTAAAGAGTTTGGACTCCACCAGTCCACAGCAAGACAGATTGTGTATAAATGGAGGAAATTTAAGATCATTGTTACCCTCCCCAGGAGTGGTAGGCCAACTAAGATCACTCCAAGAGCAAGGCGTGTAATAGTCGGCAACGTCACAAAGGACCCCAGGGTAATTTCTAAGCAACTGAAGGCCTCTCTCGCATTGGCTAATGTTAATGTTCATGAGTCCAATATCAGGAGAACACTGAACAACAATGTGCATGGCAGGGTTGCAAGGAGGAAGTCACTACTTGCCAAAAAGAACATTGCTGCTCGTCTGCAGTTTGCTAAAGATCACATGGAAAAACCAGGAGGCTATTGGAAAAATGCCTTGTGGACGGATGAGACCAAAATAGAACTTTTTGGTTTGAATGAGAAGCGTTATGTTTAGAGAAAGGAAAACACTGAATTCCAGCATAAGAACCTTATCCCATCTGTGTTAGTATCATTTTGGCCTGTTTTGCTGCACCTGAGCCAGGATGACTGTCAGGGCATCTGTCAATGAACTGTATCTCAAGAGAAAGTGGGTCATGCAGCAAGACGACGATCCTAAGCACACAAGTCTTTCTACCAAAGAACGGTTAAAGAAGAATAAAGTTAATGTTTTGGAATGGCCAAGTCAAAGTCCTGACCTTAATCCAATTGAGATGTTGTGGAAGGATCTGGTCTGTTTAGTTGCAGTTATTGCTGCAAAAGGGGCTCTCACTGGATACTGAACTCAAAGGTTCACATACCTTTGCCACTCACAGATATTTAATATTGGATCATTTTCCTTAATAGAAAAATTACCAAGTACAATATTTTTGTGGCGGCACGGTGGCACAGTGGTGAGCACGTTCGCCTCACAGCAAGAAGGTCCTCGATTCGATTCCTCTAGGTGTGAGAGTGAGCGTGAATGGTCGTGTGTGTTTTGGCCCTGCAGTTGTCTGGCGAGCTGTTCGGTGTACCCCGCCCTCACCCAGAGTCTCTGAGATGGGCACCAGCCTCCCCACGACCCTAATTAGGATTAAGCGGCTTAGAAAGTGAATGAATTAATATTCTGTCTCATTTATTTAACTTAGTTCTCATTATCTACTTTTGGGACTTTTTAGCTAATATTTATGCAGAAATGTATAAAAGTCTTAAGGCTTCACAAACTTTGAAGCACCACTGTAAATACATTACAGGGGTTGGACAAAATAATAGAAACACCTTGTGAAATGGATTAAAAATTGAAGTAAATGGAATTGAAATTTAGTATGGAATTGGTCTGCCTTTAGCATCAGTGGCAGCTTTAATTTGCTGAGAAATCGAATTCAGTGGTTGAAAGAAGAATTTTAAGCCATTCCTTACTTAAAATCTACTCCAATTCTTGTTGCAACACTGTGGCATACAGCACTGACCCTGCCAGTATCAGCCTGGCAATCAAAAAATTTGGTCACAACTGTGAGGGCTTGGCTGGACTAGGGTTAAAACTTTACAACATGGCACTAGCTTATGGCTAAGCAATGCATTAGCTTAGCATACTTGCCAATACTTGTTAAATTCAGCTTTCGCCATGTTTTCAGCCTTTCTATATAATCTAGCTGGAATTAATGCTTCAGAAAAATGAAAACAGTGCAGACTTAATTCTTTAGAAATGTGCTCTTGTGACACAGCCTGAGTTTGTGGCATGTGTTGCATTAATAAACTCTGTATAACGGTTAGCAGTGTGCTAACAAGTGTGCCTAGAAAAGTGGCTTTCCTTTAGCATGTTGTGTCAACATTATATTCAAACTTTAGTACTAATATATCATCTTCATAGTTTCATCCTAAAGAGAACTGGGACATGCAATGATGATCAAATTTGTTTTTTTTAATCCACTACAAATCTACAAGTTTAATCTATATATACAGTCATTGACAAAAGTTTTGTCGCACATGTGGACATTCATGTATAAAAGCCCATATCTCACCAACCTATTAACCGATTTTCATCAACTCTGCCTTACATTGATCCTACAGGTGTACAGATTGTTTAGTGAAAGCAACAGGAAATTGTAAATTTATTTATACATTTTACAGCTAATAAAAGATGAACATATCCATTCTATGCTGGACAAAAGACTTGTCGCGATCATGTAACATCAAATTCGGGATCAAAAAAATTTGTAAAATATAATTAGTAAAGAAAAGTTCTTGATTAACTAAATATACATAAAATACAGGTATTAAAGCAGCTTTCAGGCAATTTATAAATCTTTTTGCAAGAACTGTAGAAACCTTCAAGATCTCCTAAAAGCTTGATTGCTATGGAGAGAACAAATTGGCAATGCCGGATGACAGGATGCCAACACAACAACAATACAAACGTAATATTTTGACTTTATGAAATGGTCACAGTGGGAGCATCTGATAGTTTATTTTTCAACATTAAGTTATTGTTTACTGCGATGGCCTGACGAGCTGTCCAGGGTGTACTCTGTCCCCGCCCAGAGTCGGTTGAGATGGGCACTAGCCTCCCCGCGACCCTAATTTGGATTAAGCGCTTCAGAAAATGAATGAATGATCAAAGTTATTGTTTAGCTAAACAGCAAAAATGATCCTGTTGATCATATGTCAAAAGCAAAACTGTTTTAGGTTGGACTAGCTTTAACTACCATTTTACACTTCCAAAGTATTCATCCATTTTTTCCACTAAGGCCACTCAGATACTTGTTCTGTCCCTTGTCATCTCAAGGCTAGACTTCTGCAACTTATTTCTGGCAGGTCTGCCTCTGAGTGCCGTTTCCACTTCCTTTTGATTTCCTGGGTCACTGGGTGTCTTCAAATGACAGATGAAAACCTACATTTTGCAGAATTACTTGGATTAGCATCGTTTTATATATTACAAAATCGCCCATCCTCTGAGTTTTGCCTTATGGTATACAGAACCTGCATCCTATTGAACCAGTATAAGATTATATTTACTGATATTGACTTCAAAGCACTCCTGTAAGTCGCTCTGTATAAGGGCATCTGCGAAATAATGTAAATGTGAATATTAAAGCTCGTTTACACCGTGTGCTAGAAAAGAAAAGAAAACACACAAGAAAATAAACGTTTTTACAGCTTATTTGTAAGCAATATTCGATCACCACAGTTTTAGGTAGAATACACGTTTGAGACCATAACTCCATAATGCTGCATTTAGCATAGACTTGCTTTTTTTTGTATGTGGGCTCTGCATTTAAATAGTTGAAATCTTGTGGGGAAGGTTCATACAAATTGCTGTTAAGAGTCATAAAAATGACTTAAATTTTGGTTCTGTCCTGCCTATACAGACCCTGTATTTAAGCACCTGGATGGATGGAATAAAGAAACTTTGAGAGTTTGATCATTTACACAAGAGAAATAGAGCCTGTCTAGCAAAAGAGCAATTACACGTTTTCACGATGAATGGTTTCATGAGTCACATGTAAATCCAACAGGGCACGTTGCAGGGATGTTGTAGAATGGGGGTTTTGCATCATGAAATATTAGAAAAAATTATAATATTAAAATGAATTGCATGATGCGGAATCCATGCCATAAAAAGTGACGCTGTTTTAAAGGTCATTAGCAAATATCCAAGTAAGATTTTCTGCCATTGTGCTTTTCTTTTTATATTCTTTCACAACTAAAGTATTCAATTTGATCAAGTTGGTCAGAATTATTGTGAAAAGATAGTGAAACATCTATCAGAACACTGCTCACAATCTGTTGTTTACTTGTGAAATTTAACAGCCTAAGCACTTCAGGTTTAACATATTCTAAAATAGTTTCCCCAAAAAAACAGTTAGTTGGGGTTGGATTGTGGATCTCAGTAAGGTAGGTAATAACACGCATTATTTCCTATTTAATATTCTATGTTTAGAGAGAAAAAGTATTCTGAGTTCCTATTCCAGCCTCACTGTTTAATGTAAAATCTACAGCAAGTTAAAGTGAAGTTAAGTATAGGGACAGGTTATAACCTCCACTGCTAAAAAAAATCAAGTTTGTACTCACCAGCTACCATCTGCTCAGAACAGCAGGATTTTTAATTGAGTAAATTCATCTTCCTCAGACACACACCAAGCGGAGTGTAAAATAAATAGGAGGAATAAAAGGCATAAACGTGAAAACCCAGGCATTGATAGTCTGGTATTGTATTATAGTAAAGTCTTTGTATGGAACAATCGAGGCTGCTACCTCCATTCAGCCGTAATAAAACTTATAAATAACAAACCATGAAACTACAGTATTCCAAACAGGTACTATTGTCTGCTGAACACTACATCTAGCTCTGTGGTTCTGCTGTAGATCTAGTATAGTGGATATCTGTTTATAAGGTTAGAGCCAACTTACCTCCAGCCTTCCCCCTTTCTCCTTTTCTCCAAAGCTCCACTGCTGCCATGTTTTTGCAGCATATGTTTAAATACTGTTGGTACAGCATCCTTCCTCAGTCTATTCTCACCAAAGGCATCCCCAAACTTTTCACAGTGCTGGTATTGTGGACAAAGGATCGAACAAAGGCACAAATATATTTGCTCAGCTTCATGATTATAATAACGATAAAGCAACCACAAATGCTCAAGCTTGTAAACAAAGCTAACTAGAAATTGTCTACTGTACCGATGTTTTTCCAAAATGTCGTCATTCACCAAGTGGTCACGGAAATTGCCAACGAGAAATTCAGGTTCAGCATCAGTCCATAAATGATCGATTTTCTAATAAATACCAGTGAATGAAAATTCATTTCTTTTGTTCACATATTTTGTACTTTAGGGACTTCTAAATTATCGTGGAAAAATTATATTTGCCAATGACCTTTAAGAAAAAAGGGAGGCCTGAACTAGTGTTAGTGTAGTGTTCTTAATAAAGTGTTTGGGTGTATTTACCACTCATTCTGACAGTTTGCTGTAATTTGAGATGTGATATTCAGAAATGTTCTATTTTCCCACCTAAAGTTTGAAATGTTTATAATGTTTAAAATGTTTTTAAAAAAACAAATGTGTAAAATAATAAATATTTTTCAAAATTTCATATGTCATGATATCTTCTCTCCGTCTTTACAGCAGAATGAAGACCAGGACCTCAAATCTGAAGAGCTGAGTGTGTGCTTTCAAGATTATTGTTTTATTTTCTATTTTTTTCCTATTTAATAGAGGAAAATAGCTTACAAACAAGAGAATATTTAGTAATACACGATCGTGAAGGTAGTTTTTTTTTACCCCATTTCTAGGTCTAGGCAGTTCTAGGTCTATTTGGGAGCCAAAGAAGTAGCTTTTGGCCATGAAACTTCCAGAACAAGACCAAATATTTACAGATCTAGAATCAAAAACTACTTATTTCATGGGCTGGGGGCAGGGTTTTTGTGACCAATAAGACCAACAACAATTTTGTGACTGTCACTAAATGGTCAACCAAAGAACTACCATTGTATTTTGCAAATAAATTAAAAAAAAAAATTTTGTTTAAAATGCTTTTTCTTTCTTTCTTTTTTTTCTTTTTTTTTTCTTTTTTTTTTTCTTTTTTGTATAGTTTGAGTTACAACCAACTGAAACGCTTTGCTAAAGGGAAGCCGACTGGGAAGGCATCATGGTTTGCCATGACATGCTATAAATGTGTTTCCATTGTACATTGTAGAGTGCATGGACATTGCTTGTGGTGTTCCTCAGGGGTCGGTGTTGGGGACAAAATTATTTATTATATATAAATGACATATGCAAGATTTCCAAGTTAATAAAATTAGTGTTGTTTGCAAATGATACAAATGTGTTTTTTTTTTTCTGGAGAAAATTTACAGCAACTACTGCAGGTTATCACTAATTAAATGAGCAAATTAAAGATATAAATAATGGTTTGATTTAAATAAATTATCATTTAAATTTGAGCAAAACAAAAATAATGCTATTTAGTAGTTATAGAATGAATACACAGGTTCAGATGCAAATTGATGGAGTTGAAATTGAAAGAGTTAATGAGAATAAATTTCTTATTTATTATAGGGGTAATTATAGATGATAGAATCAATTGGAAATCTCACATTAAATGTATACAAACTAAACTATCAGGGTGTATTTCAGTGTTAAATAAAGCAAAGCATGTTCTAGATCATAAATCACTCCACATTCTATACTGTTCACTAGTTTTTACCATTATTTCACTTACTGTGTGGAAGTCTGGGGAAATAATTACAAAAGTTTGTTACATTCATTATTAATTCTCCAGAAAAGAGCAATACGAAGTATTCTATATTGTTATTTATTTTATTTATCTTTTTTATGTTCTTGTTCTTTTGTTCTTGTTAATAATTTTGTTAGAATTGAAAGTTTTTGAGGTGTAAGGGGTGCACAAATGGGAGATATTAACTGGGAAGCGGGTACATTATAATCAGTCAAGACATGATAGGTACGGGGTGTTATTAAATAAGATTATTCTTCTTCCCACCCCCTTTCAAATATGTTACAGTTAACAATTTCATTTGCTTCATACTTTTCACTGTTTATTATCATTATTAGTATATTACTATCATACTTTCATTATTCTTACTGTTATTATTATTATTATTATTCTTTTCTTTTCTTTATTTCTTTGTCTTTTCTTGTCATTTTATTTATTAATCAAAGTGAGTTATTTTGTCATTGTTTGTACCATCAATAAGTACAGTTTCCTGACCACTATTTTTACATATTCGAAATAAATATTCATTCATTAATTGCTTTTTTGGTTAAAATGCCTCACTTCTGTGTCATAGGTGTTTGTAGTAACCCAACAGTAAATGGTGATTTGTTACAGCAATGGCCTAAAGATGACAAAGTGCTGAAAAATTGGATAAGATTTGTGGTTAAATGGATAAATAAGTTGTCCTTTTCACTAGGTTCATTAAGGAACTGAATTCCATTGCTGTTGAATTGGGATATAAACTGTTTTTGAAACCAGTGCAGTACTAACAAATGGCTTTTGGTAACATTAGACTTCTGAGGCAGTGGATTTGCTGCTTCTCAACAGTAACATAGGAAAAAGTGTGGATATATGCCTATTAGAAGCAGAAACATCTGCTGTTGTAAATTTAAACCAGTCAATGGTAAGTTGTTGTTGCTGTTGTACGCTTTAGGCGAATCCTCAAACTCAACTGGTGAACAAATGTTGCTGCGATACATACTAGTATGTTTATATCTAGGACTCATTTTCTGTCTAGTGTTGTGTCAGTGGACTTTTACAATCAGTTTCTGAACACCCTACTAGACTACTACGCCCCCATCAGGTCACCATCTCACATTCAGCCCCTTGGTATACTAGTGTGCTGCGGAGGATGAAAGCAGCTGGACGTGTCCTTGAACAACGTTTCAAGGCTTCTAGACTGACTGTACACAAGCAGGCCTTTAGAGATCATCAAAAGGTCTGTGCCAAATCACTCAAAGATGCACAGTCTTAGTTTTACTCCAGCATCATCAACAACAACCCGGGAAATCCCAAGCAGCTGTTCTCTACCATCAGTCACCTTCTCTAACCACCAACCATCTCTCACCTTCTTTAGGAACAACATAGTAACCATCCGCTCCCTCCTCTCCAGTCCCTCTAGCCCATCAGCTACTTTGACCATTCTCACTGACCCACTGCCAGAACCTTCAAGACATCTCAGATGCTTCTGAAAAAAACTGTGAAAACAAAAACAGTGAGCTGAAGGCAATACAGCAAAAGTTATTTTTTATTTGGATTTACCTCTAAGAGAGAACTTAAAGCTTAATTTAAAAAAGCCACACAGTTCAGTTCAGTTTTATTTGTATAGCACTTTGTACAATTGACATCGGCGCAAAGCAGCTTTACATAGTAAAAGTAATATAAAAAAGAAAAGGGCTTGCTCATTAGGGATGTGTAGGGGTTGTAGAAAAATGTTGAAACGTTTAAATTTCTTTTTTACAATTGACATTGGCGCAAAGCAGCTTTACATAGTAAAAGCAATTATTAAAAAGAAACTTAAACATTTAAATATTTATCTACAACCCCTACACATCCCTAATGAGCAAGCCCACGGCGACAGTGGAAGGAAAACTCCCTCATTTGGCACGAGGCAGAAACCTTGAGCGGAACCAGACTCAACAGGGAAACCCATGACCGCTATAAAAACTAAAAGAGAGAGACTATTAAGGAAAAGCTTTGTGTTTGCCTTTCTTCACTTCCTGCCAAGATATCAGCTGAGGTCATCTAAACAGGCCCAGGTTTTCACTCAAAGTATCAATAAATTAAGTGACTAAATTATTATAATATATTCTGTATTAGGTTACAGTGTGTCATTTTGTACCTTTCTTGGTTGCTGATGTGCCTTGGGATTATTTTTTAATGTGAAAACCGTACCATGGCTCAAAAAAGATGAAAAGAATCCCAATAAGGGGCCTAAGAAATATGGCTTGAAAAACATTTACAGCTACAGACACAGTACAGTAACACCGAAGTGCATACAGTGTATTCTGTAAATGCCTAATAAAATTAGTGAATTGTATTATAACAAGACATAGGCCCAAGGCATTTATGCATTCAACTGAAAACATACACCATGTTGGGTAATTAATCCAGGTGGAGCCATAGCACAGACATTTAGAATTTTTAACTACCAGACAACATCCACTTCACACAACTGTCCCAACAAAAACAACATGAGTGTAGTATGGTATTAAATACAACTATAACAACGTATGAGTGAATCATATCAAGGAAAATGATAATAATAATAATAATAATAATAATAATAATAATAATAATAATAATGAGAAGAAAAGAATTAAGTGAATATTAAGTCAGAAAAGTAAAGCTTTTAATAATAACACAAAGAAAAAGAAGTGAATAATTAGACGATAAGGTTCAGTTTTAAATAATATAATAAGAAGAAAAAGATAATATGAATAAAAACACATGGATGCAATACTTTAACTGTCAATCCTAATTACTAATTTGATGAACAGAACTGTTACTGAACTGATTTATCCAGCCAAACTTTCACATCTAATGAGAAAAAGGGCATGTTTTGGACTTAGTAAGAGCAGTGAGTCAGGTGTAATGCAGACAGTGGTCCAGATGCTGCGGGGCGAGGGATGCGCGATTATGAGTTTTAATGGTGTTCATGTGTGAGAATGACACGGAAAAAAAGTCTTCTGGTGGAGAGTATCAGAGCCCAGTGCGAAAGTTGTGTCAAAGTTATTATGGGTTTAGCTTAAAATACCTTCTCAAATTAAATTCTTATCATTCATATTCATACCGATACCATACCAGCAGACACACAGGCTTTAAGCAGACAGATATAAATATACTTCTCTGTCTATTCACTGTTAAGCTGCCTGTTCTCCCAATCAACTCAATCAAAATTTTAAAAGTAGAAAGAGACTTTGTTTTCTTTTTTTCAAGTTACCAGGCTACTGCGTTAGCAATCAGAAGATTATCAGAGCGCGTGGAGGGTGGGGCTTCAAAAGTCTGAGAATACTGGGTGTGACACAGCGAAGCTGGAAACAGCTGTGACACAGAATGATCCAAAAATATTAACTTGTGAAATTTTTTTTTATTTCTTTACTATATATATATATATATATCTTTTATTTTATTTTATTTATTTATTTATTTTTTTACTTTTTAAAATAATAGAGTAATCAACTCAAAGTGCTAGTATAAATTGCCTCACAGGCCGCACCCAGCCCCCGGGCCACCAATTGAATAGTCCGGGCTTAGGATGTTGCCCATATTTTCCCCACAGGTTACATAACAAATCATGCTTCCTCATTATTCGTAAGTATTTATCTATTATTGTTATTTTTAAGACCATAGGGATTTTTAAGACCAACCTATTCTGTAGGGTTTAGAGACAGTAGTGCTGACAAAAAGATCGGAAGAGGAGCTGAAAGTGGATGAAAGTACAGCAGAATTGCAAATGAATATGTTAGAGAGACAGAATGGGTAGGAGTGTTTGGGGATAAAGTGAGAGAGGGCGGATTGAGATGGTTTGGACTTGTGCAGAGAAGGGAAGAAGGGTAGGACGAGAAGGATAAAGATGAAATTTATGGATATGGTGAGGGAGGAGATGAAGGTGATTGGTGTGACAGAGAGGGATGCAGAGGACTGAGTGAGATAGAGAAAGACAATTCGCAGCATGGAGACACAACCCTAATCAGAGGCCAGTTGTAGTTAATTTGCCACCTTAACATATGCCATCTTTGTTCTATGATGAGGCCTAAATCCTGATGTCATGTTTGCTGTCACCTCAGCCTCCTTTTCCCATGATAGTTCTGATAGACTCTTAGAACTACACCACTACGTCACCACTTGCAGGCGTTTCTCATTCATCCAGTCAGCCATGATATTTAAGAATTGTTTTTATTTTGCATACATTTGCAAAGCAATCCTGGCATTATGAGCTGTCTCTGCTAAACCTTGATTATTGCTATAGTTATTTTGGTTGTGGCCCAGCGTGTTAACTTGTTGTTTGATCTTGCCTCGTTAAGTGCATATCGCCTGAACTGTAATAGTTTTGACCTGAACTTGAATACTATACTGGATTTTTATGCCCTGATTCTCATTAAAGTTTTATCATATATGCTTCCTGGTCTGTCTCGTTACTTGCATGTGACTCATTGCTTCACTTGGAACATGGATTGGAGTTAGATGGCCTTTGTGGCATATTCTCTGCTCAGGAGATGAATCAGCCAATTTACTTCATGTTTTCTACAGTGTACTGCTGCCATGCTCGCATGAGAATTGCATTGAGAAAAATTATCTAAATTGTCAGTACCTTTTGGGAGCACCTTACAGATCACATGATTTGTTCAGTGTAGCCCAAAAAAACTGCACCACCTACACAAATTAGTCCTCCTGCTGCTATTTGTAAACACAATGCTCTCTACCAGCACTGAAGCTGATTTTGAATGGCCCGTGGCGAGATCACACAAAGTTAGTTCATTTGGAATTTGATTGATGAAGCCACCAGCCGTCCAGCTGAAGAAGGAGGCCTATCAGGCCTTTTTGGCCTGTGGGACTCCCAAGGCAGCAGACAGGTACCGGCAGGCCAAACGTGCTGCAGCCCGGGCTGTCGCCAATGCAAAATCTCGGGTGTGGGAGGAGTTCGGTGAGGGCCTCGAAAGTTGGCCTCGAAAAGGTTCTGGACCACCATCCAAAGCCTCAGGAGGGGGAAGCAGTTCTCCACAAACACTGTTTACAGTGGAAGTGGGGAGCTGCTCACCTGGACTGGGGATGTTGTCGAGAGGTGGTAACAACAGGTCGAATTCGTTTCTGGTGGGGATTGGGGTCCGCCAAGGCTGTCCTTTGTCACCAGTTCTGTTTATAATTTTTATGGACAGAATTTCTAGCTGCAGCCGAGGTGTTGAGGGGTTCTGGTTTGGTGGCCATAGGTTCTCATCTCTGCTTTTTGCAGATGATGTCCTTTTGGTAACATCGAGCCAGGACCTCCAGCTCTCATTGGAGTGATTCGCAGTTGAGTGCGAAGCGGCCGGGATGAGAATCAGTACCTCCAAATCCGAGGCCATGGTTTTCAGCCGGAAAAGGGTGGAATGCACCCTCCAGGTCTGGAATGAGGTCCTGCCCCTAGTGGAGGAGTTCAAGTATTTTGGGGTCTTGTTCACGAGTGAGGGAAGGATGGAAGGGGAGATTGACAGGCATGTACTGGTCCGTCGTGGTGAAGTGGGAGCTGAGCCGAAAAGCAAAGCTCTCAATTTACCGATCTACATTCCAACCCTCACCTATTGTCAAGAGCTTTGGGTAGTAACCGAAAGAACAAGATCGCGGATACAGGTGACTGAAATGAGCTTCCTTTGCAGGGTGACAGGGCTCTCCCTCAGAGATAGGGTGAGAAGCTCAGCCATCCGGGAGGAGCTCGGAGTAGAACCGCTGCTCCTCCGCGTTGAGAGGAGCCAGTTGAGGTGGCAAGGGCATCTGATTAGAATGCCTCCCAAATGCCTCCCTGGTATGGTGTTTCAGGCATGTCCAACCGGGAAGAGACCCCGGGGTCGACCCAGAACACGCTGAAGGGACTATGTCTCTCTGGCCTGGTCTGGGAATGCCTTGGTGTGCCCCCGGAAGAGCTGGAGGAAGTGGCTGGGGAGAGGGACATCTGACACTTACTGCTTAGGCTGCTGCCCCTGCAAAACGACCCCAGATCAAGTGGAAGATGATGATAATTACTTTATTATGGTGTTTGTTACTTTTTAGATTAAGAATACATGAATGGGGCAAAAAAACATCCTAAAAATGGCATCAGTGTTTCAAATGTTTTAAATTTTTATGTTATTTTTATTCATCCGGTCACTGCTTTTTATAATACAAACAAAGGACAAAATTAAATCTAATTCATCATTCAAATGGTCAGTGTTTTGTGTTTACACAACCTTTAAAATTCATCTTGGTTTGATTTTTAAGAATCTTTATTTTAATGATGCCCTGCGATGGCCTGGCGAGCTGTCCAGGGTGTACTCTGCCCTCGCCCAGAGTCGGCTGAGATGGGCGCCAGC
>JBCNYH010001985.1:0-14482 GCA_039654325.1 Tandanus tandanus | reverse complement strand
ATTAACGCGGTAAATATAAATTCGTGAAATGTACACTGCTGAGATAAAAATAATAACACAGACGGATGTATTTGAGGCGTGGATGTTATTAAAAATGTATTTCTGCCTACTTGTATAAATCGTGTCCTAAGCACTTTAAAGCAAGCATATTATGGGCATATTGGCATAATTTAAGGGATTGGTATATAACATGGGGAGCAGATGTCCATTTCATCCGAGAGATGGAGGATCCCACAGGGCTGAGATGAGAATACCTACAAGCTGTCCTCCACACATTAGCATGACCTCATAGATTTTTTTTCAGCATGATGGTGATGTTAATACTGCGATGTCTAGTGTGGATCTGATTTGAATCACTGAGCGGCAGCCTTTTGTAGGCTACGTCACGTGATTGATCGTCGGGGATACACTGCTGCTTAAGTATGCTGCCAATATGCTGGGCATTCGTTGGTATAAGTTATACACAGGTTCAAAGTACGCTAGACAATATATTCAACTTATGAGTAACTTGCAAATAACATTTGTGAACGATCTCATAACTCATGGCAAATTATCTACAACTTATGGCCAGCGAATGCAGAATGTACGAGCCATACACTAGCATACATCGGAAATTTAGTGCATGTACAAAATTCTCAACGACCTTGCTGTACTACAACTTATACCAGCATGCTATTAACTTACACAAAACTTACCCATAACATATTTGACCTACATCAACGTATTCGCCAAATTTCTCATACACCAGCACATGATGGCTAAATCAACACTGTGTGACAAGGGACATGCATGTAAGTAGTGGCTGAGATTTTTACTAACTGACCCTGCCAAATCCTTAAAGCCAAAAGGTTTTTGGACAATGGTCGATTGACTCTTCTTACCTGGCTTACCTTTTCTTGTGACCACCTGCCCTGTGTTTGCTGTTCAGTGTACTTGTGTGCCTGTGTCATTACCTACATCCCATGAATGTTCCTGTGTATCCTTCATTGATTGGATCAGCTAGTTTTGTTTGTGTCTGTGTCAACGTCTGTGTCAGCTGAGTGTAACTGAGCGTGTAGTTGCCCTGGATGCCTGACATATCGAACATAAGATGTGAGTCTGACTCAAGTTCTGCAAGTAAACTGCCCAGGTCACCGTCACTGTTTTTGGTCATGTGAAGAGTATGGGCTGTGATTGTTGTGTATAGTCTAACTCAAGGATGCCCTGACTTGATTGGTACCAATCAAACAGCGTGTCATTCAAATGCACCTGAAAAATAGGTGTCCTGCGATCCACTCAAAATCCTTGCACTTCTCCTATCCCCTGCAGGCTCCTTCTCCAAAGAGTGCCAGGCAAGAGTCCCAGTTTTCAAAGCAAACTTTGAAAATGAGCTCATAGGGGAACTGCTTAGAACAATGTATTAAATAAAGGCAAACAAGCAAAGGGTAACACCCAGAAAGTAAAAGGCACTCACTCACTTACTGTCTTCCAGCTTGTATGTTTTAGTCTGCAGGTTTCGGTTTTTTTGTCTGTGTACACAGTTGCCTTCCATATGTCATGTAACTTTTTTCTTTCCTCTTTCACATTTTTTGCAAAGGGTACTCTGTCTCCTATGTTCAGGTGAGTGCCTTTTACTTTCCTGTTGTTATCCCTTGCTTGTTTGCCTTGTTCTTTAATACACTGTTCTGAGCAGTTCCCCTATGAGCTCATTTTTAAAGTTTGCTACCTGACTGAGGAGCCCTTACAAACAGAACACATGAGCCCACAGACTCTTTTTTTTTAGAGCCTGATTTGTGCATGGAAAAGCATGGGCCAACTTAGTAAGGTGGTCTGTCATGAAAAGAACATCCACAAAGCATCAGCCATTTTATTCTTGGTGCCAGGTATATATTTCAGGTCAAATGCATAAGCTTGGACACCTAATGCTGCTTGCGAGTGTTGAGTATAAGTTTCAGAATGATAAAGGTAAGAGGGTTGTTGTCAGTCCATACTGTAAAAAAATGGCCTATTAATGGATTCACTCAATGGGGACAGCCATGGACTAATGGTTAGAGAAGCGGGTTTGGGACTAAAGGGTCGCTGGTTTGATTCCCAAACCAGCGGGAAATATGTGTAGTGGGGGGAGTAAGCAGCACCTTCCCTTCCTCAACCTTCATGGTTGAAATGGCCTTTAGCAAGGCACCTAGCCCCCAACTGCTCTCCGGGCACCACAATGTGGGGCAATGGACAAAGTGTGTGTGTTCACTGTTTACGTGTGTGTGTGTGTGTGTGTGTGTGTGTGTGTGCGCGCTCACCTTGTATGGCTTAATGAATGTACAGGATCAAGGGCTAAGAGAAATCTGGGGGTAAGAGGACAAAGTTATAAGACTCCCTTTGGGTTACACGGAGCCATATCACATTCCTCTAAGTTTCCTGTAGCATTTTATCTTGACTCTCCCACATCTCCTCTCTCCAGCAGTGAGGGCGAAAAGTGGCTCAATAGGGATCAAATATTGGTAGTAAAACACCATTTCCAGAATAGGTTTTATCCTTTTACTAATGACAGCTGTCTTCCTCTATCAGGTCTACCTTTGACATGAGTCCACAGCCACTCCACTGCCATCTATAATGTGACCCAGAAATTTGACTGAGGATCCAATGGAGTCTGAACTGCTGGAAAATGGTTTTCTTTAAAGCCTCTTCTTTAGTTCATCAGGGTAGCATGACAGAGTGCTAAGGTTCAGATTGCCAAATCTGCTGAGTATCATTTGGAAGAAAGAGACAAGACTGTATCCCAGATCTTGCAGCATCCTTTTGTAATCTTACATAGATTAGAAAATGTTGGAGTTAAGGGTGCAGCCCTCTCCTCATTTAGACCTTATTTAACTGACTTATCAGTTTTTACATGCTTCTCTGCGTGTTCTTGCTCCCGGTTTTTGCACTCAAGTTCCACTAAGTTTGACTGACCCCAACGACAAATGATTGTTTTTTGTTTATTGCTATTGGAGCTGTAAAGACTGGTGCATTCAATCAAAGAAGAATGCTAAGTTCACAATTGAATAGGAAATAAAAACACAATTACAAACACAGACCAATATTATAAAATGCACAATTATATTCAGAATTCATAGACCACACTACATAATAGGGACATATAGGGTCGTACACTGATGCAGCTTATGAAAGTATTTCTCTGTGTACAGGGCTTATCTTTAACCACAGCTTTGAAAGTAAAGCAATCTTTCTGCACATCTCATCACACTCCTAATGTTCATTTGACAGGCAATGGTTCTAATTGTCAATTTCCAACAATGCAGCCACTTTTTCAGATGATGGGATGGACTAAAGGACACCTTTGCTGTTGAAAACCAGACTTTTGATGAAGTCATACCAGATCCATAATTTACACACCCAGGGAATGATGCTGCACCAAACAAATGTACTTTGATTCTGAACTCTGCAGGGGGCAATTTCAATTCTATTTGGCCGCCACAAATACCTAAGCAAGTTACGGTGTTCCTCATGAACTTAAAATTATCAAACATTTGTTCTGTGTCACACAAGTGCTATGTGCTTTTGATGAAATCGTAGAAAAACACAAATCAGACCATTTATTAGGTCTGGTCCTTTTTGTAAAGTGTCATTCAGTGACACTCCTTGGCACTTAACTGAGACATAGAAAACCACTCTAATCTTATCTGGCTTTTGGGGATGGTAAATACCTTGGTGTGTGATCTGGTTTACTTTTTCCTTTCCTGATGGTGGTTCAACTTGTTTTGCATAGCCTCTGCAGATCATCTGTTCCATGAACTCGCAATAATGATTTTCTAAATCTTTTATCTCTAAGCAGCTTTCTTTTCAGGGAGGTCAATCTTGATAGCACCATGGAGTAATTGTTAGGCAGCATAATGGAATTCCAGATCAGCATATAAATTTTACCTTGGTCAGTAAGAGTTATTTCACTTTCAAATGTAGCTTGATCCACCCACAATGCTCCATTCTAGGTTGGTCGTAATAGCAAAAGCTTCTTCAGAGTTTCCTGATTCAATCTGAACTGACCTCAGTGCTTGTGGGCAAGAGTACCCAATAAGAATTCCAACCTCACAGTTTTGCAGTGGATAAATGAGTGGTGCAATGTGTCCCATGTGAAGCATCTTGCTAACGACTACTTTGGAGGAAATGTGTTCCTTGTTGAGTATAGTGCTAGTATATCAGGTTTTCAACATAACCTCCACATTCATGTCTTAACCCTGTAATATAATGTAATCTCATGCTTACATACTGCAGTCACAGTGCACCTTATAGAATATTTTTGTCTCCAATTGCGCCTCTTTTGAAATTCTTGAGCTACTTCTTGGTATTCAACATCAATTTTGTTTGTGCCTTAACTTGCTTCTCCAGGTGGAGCAAAGAATGACAAATGCTTGAAATGCAGCCATTTTGACTAAATGACGCTTACTGTTTCATTGTAAGTCAAAGCTTTAAATTTAGGGCATTTCCAGATTGCATCATGTGGATCCTAACAGTACAAACAAGAAGAAACAGATGAGTCTTTGCTGTTCTGTTTTTTTTTTCCATGTTGCTTTGCCCTCTTTGGGGCTCCTCCAAAACAAAACGGACAAATCTTTTGAACCTAGGGTACCCTTGACCTTCATTCATTGTCAGGGTAACATAATGTGTCCACTGGCTGTTACACCAATCAGGTAGTTTGGATGGTATCTTCTGAATTTCTAAACAATCATTAAGTATGGCTAGCCCATCTATATATGGCATGGCTTTCAGGGCTGCCTTGTGTTGTGGCATCTGGGAATTCAATTCAACTCGTTTTTAATTTATTTATTAAATTTTTTTTTTTTTTTGGAGCCTCTAATAAGAATTTTTGTAAATAATCGTCGCCATATTTGTTTGGCGTGAATGACTTCTGTGTCATAGTTCAAGAGGGATAAAAGCACTGCTGTGAAAACAGGGTTGCATAAGTAGCTTTTAGTATATCTGCATATTAACAGACTAAAGAGGTGTTGTATGTTTAATTTGTCTATGTGTGTTGGTTGGTAACTTGTGTGTATTGTTATTCATAGATAGAGAGCATCTGAACTGATAAGGGGGTTCTAGATCTACATGTAAACAAATTACCTATTACATTACCTCTTTGTTGTCCACTGTTTCACTGGTATATGTACATGACTATGCTATCACAAACTGGTATAAAATGTCTAATTTAACTAAACTGCTGATGTTTAGTTGAAATCTACTAAGACAATGCATATAGCATTACATGTAGTCACATGATGTGGACTTTACAAAATTGAGTATTCAGATAACTTCCTAGCCTTTTTAGAATTTCTACTGCACTTGGAGTGAACTGATTGGACATCTGTCTTGGAAGCCACAGAAAACCCAGAATGACAGATTGCATAATGTTTCTCCCAGGTAACTTTAATGGGCATCTTTAATTCTATAACTTGCATCATTGGGTTGTCTCTTAAGTTACCAAGGATGTCCATCATGTCCTGGCACATCTGTCTGCCACCATCTGTTCATCTTCTGACTTTGCTATCTGGAGGCCTTAGTGCACAACACTCAGTATATGCCTTAATCAACTCCACATCCAGCTTTGAGAGCTCATCTATGTCATTGGACATGTTCTTCACGTACCTCTCCTTGTAACTCTAGAATATCCCATATACAGTCTTTTTAATTTTCTCATACACACAGTGAAACTTCTTGATTGCGTTATCTACTTCAGCAGTTTGCTTATCTGTAATGACGGCATCAAGATGACTAATTTTAAAGTTTAAATCATGTTCTGTCTGTACTTCTGGCAGAACAACCTCTTCATCAAATTTTGATTTTACCAACCTTTTAATCTCTTTCATACTGTCCATGTACCCATAATACATTATGTTTAGGATATGCAGCAAAAGATCCATCAAGGCCAATCATTCTGACTAGCTGGTATGTACAGGTTGATCCATTTCACTTGAAGAGCCACCTGCTGCTTGAGGTGTCTCACTTGCAGTACTAACTTGGTGAGAATCAACTTTTGGGATCTGAGTTTTACCTTGGTTGGCATCACTGTCAGGCTGAGTTGCACCTGCTGCTTCAGCCCTTGGCTCAGGAGTTACTTTGCCATGAGAGTCATTATCTTCTTCTTGTTGACTACCTGCATTACTAGAACCAGCACTGTCAGCTTCTTTTTCCTGTTCTTTACTAGACCCATTATTTCTGAATTCTTGGTCAAGAGCATTCGCTAATTCATTCTCTAGAGTCATAATTTCCTTTCTCAGCAGTGAGTAAGTCACCATCAGTCTCACTTAAGTCTTCAACTGATAAGTCATTCATTCTTTGTTCCAACTCACACTTTGCAACTGTGGGTCTAGTCTCCAAATCCTCAAATTACAAAGAAATGCCTCATTCTCCATGTCCACCTGCCTTGAAAGAACCCAACAATTGTTGACAGTGTTTGAGGGTGTTGGAGTAACATTTGAGAAATTAATGCTTGACTGGGTAGTGACTGTTGATGTCACACTTAAAAATATAGCACCATTTATTCAAAATGTGGAAGTAAATTGAGTTTGACTTGAGAAAACTAATACTTGATTGATAATGAACAAAGAGGTTAAAACTTCACATGCTACTTCACTTAATAAATGCACCACACAATAGAACAACATAAAATGTTGAGCATAATCTTAAATTATGATCACGACAGAGACAATAATATACCAAGAATAGTCATAACTTCAGTCAATGTAGATGCTTGACATTGACCTCACAGACATTACTGATTGGTGAAAAACTTGTACACTGCACATTAATGATTGGCATTATACTTATCTTGACTTGAAATGTTGGCATATTTTAATGTCAGGTTCAGGACAGTGAGCAAATGAGGATCCAGGGTACACCAGGTAAGGTGGTTTATTGACAGTAGAGTTAGATATAGTATTATAACCAGAGGAGGCAGAGCTTTGGTGGAGGTCCGGTTAGTTCACACCCCTCAACTGCTCGGAGGGCACTCCTAGGAGGGAATCATACCAGAGAGGGGTGGTGAGGGAGTTCCAGGGTAGCTAGGGGAACTAATTGGGCACTGGCAAACTGACAAAAGTCAAAGACCCAAAATCCAAATCCTGAGACAGTCCAAGTTCAAAAGCATAAAGGCACTCACCGAAGCACAGGCAGAAATCCAAAACCATCAGGCAGGGGAGACGCACAGCAAAGAGTCCAGGGACAAACCACTGGGAAGATGGCTGGACCAATACAACTCATGAAAGAGGCAATACGAACTAGCAGAGAGACACACAACAGGAGAGTAATATATAGACAGGGAAAGAGCCATGACTAATTACCACTTATTGATGCAGCATGGAGGCTCTTAAAGGTGCAGTTTTTAGAGCTCTGGGCAGCAGAATGTGACAGTTAATGCTTCACTTTTTAAAAAAAAAAAACACCTTTGCTCTGTTCGTCAATACTTGTTACTGAAGCTGAAGATTGCAGCAATAACTTGGTTGACTTGGCTTGTTATCTTTCCGTTACATGGCCAGTGTCTTCACCTCAAGGCCCGGATTTGTAGTGTCTACTTCATGGCAGGGATCTGTGGTGTCTTTACTGTCCTTGCCCCTGGTTTTTGCACATGAGTTACACTAAGTTTGACTGACCCCAATGACAAATTTTATTGATTTTGTATTTCTTGTTCATTGCCAGTGGAGCCGTAAAGACTGGAACATACAATCAGAAAAGAATGTTACGTTCACACTTGAATATAAAATGAAACACAGTTACAAACACAAACCAAGATTATAAAATGCACAATTATACTCAGGATTCACAGAACACATCACATAATATATATAAAAAAATTATAACAAAATATAAAAACACATTTAGTCAAGCACCAATAATATATAGGCACATTTTAAATTGTGTTGAGTACTGGTGTTCCAGTTTTACTGGTTTTCATGGCAACTGATGACATTGGGTTACAGACATTTTCTTTACTTCTGTTTGACTTCTGCAGATTCATCAAGAATATTAATCTGGTTCAGAGTCAAATTTGATGCTCCACTTTTTTGTTCAATAAAGCTAAACATGTGTAGTGTCTGTTTTGCACCAAGACAAACCATACAAACAAAAACAAATCAAATTTATTAATTGTTAGAAAGTTAAAATAAGCAAGGCGGGTTTCGAACCCGAGCCTGTGGGTTAAAATACTCTGTCATGCATCAGTAGGTCTTCTAACCACCTGAGCTACCACCACCGAGAAAACAGTGAATAGGTTATAGTTATATTCTCTCTTCCAAAAGCACAACTAGACCTATATTAATGTTTATTAGTAACAACTTAACATGGCTTTCTGAGTTATCTGGTGACAGTAACATAGTCTGCACTAACAGTAATTATACGCGAAGCTGTTGGAAATTTTATCTTATTTTCTGCTCTTATTTATTTTACACACCGCTTTGGGCAATTGTTTACATACCTGTTTGCATACCCATTTCTTTAAGGTTTATTGAACCTAAACTCAGTTAAAGCATAAATGAAATTTGAATCTTATGAATTTTTGAATGAAACAAAACTTCAATTTGTCTTAATTATCCAAATCAAGTGTACATCTATATAGAAATATGTAACAACAGCAGAAATACCCCTACCTCAACAATATATACCAATGTTAAGTTTGTTGTTCCATACCATTCTGTTCTAGGCCCTCTGCCTTTTTTAAAAATTTTTTACCATGGTCATCTTCTGCTTGGTTCGGGGTCAGGTTGTGGGGGCAACAGCCTAAGCAGTGATGTCCAGACGTCCCCCTCCCCACCCACTTCCTCCAGCGAGGCCTTCCCAGACCAGCCGGGAGATGTTCTGGGTCAACCCAGTCTCTTCCCGGTTGGACATGCCCGAAACACCACACAAGAGAGGCGTTGAGGAGGCATTCTACTCAGATGCCTGAGCCACCTCAACTGGCTCCTCTCAATACGGAGGAGCAGCGGATCTACTCTGAGCTTCTCACCCTATCTCTGAGGGAGAGCCCCGACCACCCTGTGAAGGAAGCTCATTTCAGCCACTTTTATTCGTGATCTTGTCCTTCGGTCACTACCCAAAGCTCATCACTATAGGTGAGGGTAGGAACGTAGATCAACTGGTAACTTGAGAGCTTTGCCTTTTGGCTCAGCTCCCTCTTCACCACGACGAACTGGTACAAGCTCTGCTTTACAGCAGAGGCTACACAGATCTGCCTGTCTATCTCCTGTTCCATCCTTCCCTCACTTGTGAACAAGACCCCAAGATACTTGAACTCCTCCACTTGGGACAGGACCTCATTCCAGACCTGCAGGGTGCATTCCACCCTTTTCTGTCTGAGAACCATGGCCTCGGACTTGGAGGTGCTGATTTTCATCCCGGCTGCTTCACACTCAGCTTTTCACACACACACACACACACACACACACACACACACACACACACACACACACACACACACACACGTGTGTTACAGTAAGAGTCTGAAATCGCAAGATTCACAAAATCCCTAAAACTTTCAGTAAATACAATATTATGTCATGCCTTTTAGAAAATTATTATATATGACATGGAAACTTAAATCTATGGAATGAAAGTATGAATATATGGAATGAGACTCTGAATATATGCAACAAAATTTTAATATATGGAATGAAACCTGAGCTGGGCATCACAGTGGTATAGTGCTAAGCATGTCTGCCTTAAAGGAAGAAGGACCTGGGCTTGGCCGGGGTGTTTCTGTGTGGTGTTTGCATGCTCTCTTCATTGTTATGTCGGTTTCCTCCCAGACCAAAGATATGCACATTAGGCTGCTATTCCAACTTGCTTATAATTGCTTTTGAGTGTGAATGGTTCTATCTCACATCCCAACGACCCTGGTAGAATAAAATTAAATCTGAGCGTGGCACCATCTTGTGTTTTCTATTTCTAATAGGCTGTGTTCTATAGAATGTTGCTGTAAGAACTGTGCATCAATGAGCGAAACTAATTTAAGAAGAATTTTTAACTTAAATTTTTTTTAAGAATAATGCATAATTTTTTCCCCAGCAATATTTTGTGGGACATGATTACAGTATTCATAACCACTAGAAATGTGAAAATAAATAAGATATGATCTTCAACACAATGAGATATAGTCTTCAAACAATTTGTGTGCGTAACCTGCTGTTGCAGAAAAGTTTTCCAGTTCAACAAAATTATTAAGTATTTCAGCTGATGCCATTTTGTAATGCTGGCAATTCCAGAAGGCTAATACTTAACTATAAAAATATCAACAACATGAACAAGATTTCATTCAATATATTCATACTATCATTTCATATATTTGGACCTTCATTCCATATATTCAAGCTTTATTCCATATATATTTGGAGTTTTACTCCATGTATTCAGACTCTCATTCCATATATTCAGACACTGTTAATGTTGTAAATGACTATTATTGGTGGAAATGGCTGGATTGTTAATGGAATGTCTAAATAGGTGTACAGAGGCCCATTTTCAGCACCTACATTACTTGTGTTCCAATGAAACATTGTGTTAGCTAGTCCAAATTTGTCATGTTAAAATCATAACTGATAATTATAAATACCTTTTATAATTATGTCAGCACAGCTGAAATCTCATTGGCTGATTAAAGAAGCAATACAATTGCCCTTTTTTAGGTTAGTTAAATGTCTGTAAAATCAGCATTTGTAAGTTTGATTTTAGATTCAAAATCATCAGAAAAGGAAAATTCTTCTAAAATTCATCGATTTATATTTGTTCTGAGAAATGAAGGCTATTCCTTACAAGAAACTGCCAAGAAACTGATCTCATACAACAGTGTCTACTACTCCCTTAACAAAATGGCACAAACTGGCTCTAACCAGGATAGAAGAAGTCTGAGGCCTCAGTGCACAATTGAGCAAGAGGCCAAATACACCAGAGTATTTAGTCTGAGAAACAGACGCCTAACAGGTCCTCAATCAGTAGCTTCATTAAATAGTATCCGCAAAATACCTGTCTTAACTTCAGTAGTGAACAGGCAACTCATGGAATTGCAAAGAAAAAGCCATATCTGAGACTGGTCTGTAAAAGGAAAAGATCAAGATGGGCAACAGAACACAGACACTGGACAGTGGAAGATCTGTCAAACATGGTGGGGGAAAATGATGGTCTGGAAGTGCATTGGTGGTTTCAAAGTGGGAAAGATGTACAGGGTAAAGGGATCTCAAACAAGGAAATCTATCACTCCTTTTGCAATGCCATGCAGTCAGCTGGTATTCTGTATATTAATGGCGTGGACCACACAGTGACTGGATCTCAAACGGACTGAACGGTTGTGGGAGGAGCTTGATCCAAATGGTGTGGAAGAAGCGCCCATCAAGCCAATCCAACTTGTTAAGGTGTTTCAGGAAGCATGGGGTGAAATTTCCTCATTTTACCTTTGATAGCCAGAGTGACAAAGGTCTGCAAGGCTGAAATAGCTGCAAAGTTTGAAGCAAAAAAAATAATATTTTTTTGTAAACTTGTTAATGTCTTGACTATATTTGATATTCATTTTGCAACTTGTGATGAATATAAGTTTGTATTTTCATGGAAAATGTGAAATTTTCTGGGTGACCCTAAACTTTTGAATGTTAGTGTATATATTAATAGACATTGTGAATCTGCAACTTTGACTGCGTGTGAAACAATAAATAGCAGCACAGAGTTCCCGAGTTTTCTAGTCTTACTGTCTTTTGTTGTGTTCTGATAGCATTCTTCTTCCAGCTGCAAGTTAGCAATACTCTGCCTAGAAGCAGTGTTCATCTATTAGAATGTTTGGTTTTCAATTAAGTAATTAGCTTTGCTTGATGCAAATCCACAATAATTATATATAATCTTTGTAATATTCATGCATGAGCTAATGTGCTAATGAAATAACCACACTGAGACTGAAAGAACCCAAAGAAAATTTATTAGAGGCATAGGAAGTTACAGATCAGTCAGCCTGTCTAAGGGGATTATTGGAACCAGAGGATCAGTGGAAGAAGAAGGCAGCTCAGGTTCCACAGGAGATGTAGGAGAGTAATCAGTGGGAGATTCTGGGCAAAAGTTAAAGGGGGAATCTGGCCAATACTCCCCAGCCTATCCTGTTGCCCCCTGTCTGTAAGGAAACTGGTGTAGAGGCAGGCACTGTGACCTGGAAGAGCTTCTGGTGGAGGATTTCAGGTATGATGGTGTGGAACGCTGAGCTGAAATCCACAAACAGGATCCTTGCATATATCCCTGGGGAGTCAAGGTGATGCAGGATATCGTGCACACCCCGATAAGCAAACTGCAGGGGGTTCAGTAGGGGGCCTGTGATGTCCTTCATGTGGCTCAACACCAGTCTTTTGAATATTATATGACCACAGATGTCAGGGCAATGTGTATGTAGTCATTCAAACCTGCAATGGTGGAGCATTTAAAGCCAGAGAGCACTTCACACAGCTTCAAAGATTGGTTAAAGATCTGGGTGAAGATGGGTGCTAGCTGTTCTGCACAGACTCTCAGACAGGAATGCAACACGCAAATGGATCCAGTAGCCTTTCTGGTTTTCTGTTTCTAAAAGAGTTGTCTCACATCTTGTTTGCAGGTCTTTAGTGTAGATGGAGGTTCTGAGTGGGGAGGGACATGGGGTCATAGACAGACCTTTAGTGTGGGTCATCATCATCATATCATGTCACTCCACAACATTAGCCAGCCAACGGAGGCTTTTTCAGTCACCTCCGGCAGGTCATCTATGGGCTCACTTATCGGGCAGTCTCTCAGGATATGTGTCATATTCTGTTCTTCTGCACCACATGGACATGAAGTAGAGTCATGCAGACCCCATTGGTAGAGGGCTGATCTTGTGCAGCCAACCCTGGCTCTGGCCCTGTTTAGGACACTCCACTCTTTCCTGTTAAGGAATGTTCACTTTGGTAGGTATTTGGAAAGTTCCTGTACTGCAGGCTTGGTCTAGTTTTCTCCAGGCTTGGAGATAAAGCAGGTGGGGGTAGAGGGAGATCTCCTCCTGGGGGGGGGGGGGGTCAACAGATAGGAAGCTGCTCCTGGATTTTAGATGTCTCCGTACTGGAGGATGCCTTGTTTATAGTGAGTGCCTTGGGTCTTCTTCTCATTTTTTTTCTTTCAATACAGGAGAACTGTCTTTGTATTGATGGGGGAACTACTCCCGATAGTCTATATATGATGGGTGTTGGGGTAGGGTGTAGTAGACATTTACATTTACATTACAGCCTTTGGCAGACGCTTTTATCCAGAGCAACTAACAATTATCATTTTCATACAACTGAGCAATTGAATTTGTTAAGGGCCTTGCTCAAGGCCCAACAGTGGTGATAGTGGGGATACCACTGTAGCTCACTGATGATCTGACATGCCTCATTAAGAGGAGGGTCTATTTTTCTTGCATGTGCAGATTTAGCCCATGCAGGTGCACAGTACTCAACCGCTGAGAAACACAAGGCGAGAGTAGTCATCCTTAGAGTCTGTGGGTTTACTCCCCATTTGGTCGTAGTCAATTTCTTGAGGAAATTGTTTTGGGTAGTCACCTTTCCCTTGAGTTTGTTCACATGGGGCAGGAAGGACAACTTACGGTCGAGGGTTACACAGAGATAGACTGGGTGCTGGTGGTACTCCAAGTCTTCTCCATTCCATGTGAACTTGAGTTTCAGAGTGACCTAGTGGTTGTTCAGGTGTAAATCGGAGACCTGCATCTTGGATGGATTGGCATTTAAGTACCATTTTGTGTGGGTGATGGGTGTAGATGGGGACTGGCTGAGAGGCTGTTTTTTAGCTTCTCACTGTACTGTCACTGTTTAGCTACTCTGGTCTCTTTTGTCAGCTTGTTTCTGGCCTACCTGTACATGGCCGTGTTCCCACTTCTGTACGCCTCCTCTTTGGGCTTATGCAGCTTTTTAAGTTTAGCAGTGAACCATGGTTTGTTGTTGTTGTACCTGCAAAAAGGTTTTTGTCTGCACACACATGTCCTCACAAAAACTGATGTAAGATGTCACAATGTCACAGTGTCAGTGAGTTCATTGATGTTTGTGGTAGCAGCTTCAAAAACATTCCAATCAGTGCAGTCAAAGCATGCTTGTAGCTCCAACTTTGACTCCTGTGTCCACTTCTTCAAGGTCCTCAAAACAGACTTACAAGTATTTAGGTTCTGCCTGTATGTCAGGCTGAGATGGAGCAGACAGTGATCAGAGAGACCTAAAGCTGCACGGGAAGGGCACAATAAGCATCCTTTAAGTTCAAGTTCAATGCTATAGAAACTGTGTCTGTTCCCCGAACTAAACAAAAATCTAAAAACGCTCAGAGAGTTTGTTTTAGTAATCTTATTGACATAAATTTAAATCATACTGAATCTACAGCCAGCACCTTTGATCTAAAGATAGGATTGTTAAATGTTAGATCTTTTGCGTCTAAAGCACTTATTGTTAATGAAATCATTACTGATCAGGAATTTAGTGTAATGTGTTTAACAGAAACATGG
>JBCNYH010001980.1:0-14482 GCA_039654325.1 Tandanus tandanus | reverse complement strand
CCCGCTGATAGTGGGGCTTGAACCCTCGACCTTGGGATCAGTAATCCAGCACCCTACCACCAGGCCACCACTGCCCCGACAATGGATTCATATAAAGTCATAATCACAAAATTTCTTGTAGGATCTCGCACTTTTCATTGCAGCCGAGAGCTGATTAGGAGCTGTAAAATCCTGGTTTATTTTCTTGGTAAAAATAATATGACCAACAATTGCTCTTCACTGCAATCTTTAACTACTAATGTTTATAGTCAGTGAACATTGTGTTCCTCTATAAATGTCATAAACATTTCATGTTTTGTTTTTCAATTAAACTGATGGATGGTTTTGTGTCTGAGGGCTCTTTGGATCACTGAAAAAAATCTCAGACACCTGTGATAATTAGTTTGCCAGGTGAGCCCAATTAAAGAAAAACTTCTTACAAAGGATGTTCCACATTATTAAGCTGGCCACAGTTTTTAAGCAATATGGGAAAGAAAAAAGGATCACTCTGCTGCTGAAAAGCATAAAATAGTGCATCGCCTTGGACAAGGTATAGAAACGCTAGATATAACTTAAGCGTGATCTATAACTTAAGCGTGATCATTGTACTGTGAAGAGATTTGTGGCTGATTCGGAGCACAGGCGGGTTCATGCAGATATAGGCATAATGAGGAAGGTTTCTGCCAGACAAATTCATCAGATTAAGAGAGCAGCTGCTAAAATGCAATTACAAAGCAGCAGGTATTTGAAGCTGCTGGTGCTTCTGGAGTCCCACAAACCTCAAACTGTAGGATCCTCCAGAGGTTTGCCAATGCTCACAAGCAGAAATGGTTGCAGTGGGCCCAGAAATACATGAAGACTAATTTTCAAACAGTATTGTTTACTGATGAGTGCCATGCAACCCTCGATGGTCCAGATGGATGGAGTGGTGGATGGTTGTGAATGGCCACCATGTATCAACAAGGCTGCGATGTCAGCAAGGAGGTGGTGGAGTCATGTTTTATGCCAAAGTCATGGGGAGAGAGCTTGTAAGGTCTGTAGGGTCCCTGAAGGTCTGAAAAAAACCTCGGCAAAGTATATAGTTTTCTGACTGGCCACTTTCTTCAGTGGAACAAAAAGAACTGTGCACCATCTCATCCTGCAAAGAATACCTCTGTGTCATTGGCTGCTATGGGCATAAAAGGAGAGAAACTCATGGTGTGGCCCCCATCCTCCCCTGACCTCAACCCTATTGAGAACCTTTGGAGTATCCTCAAGCAAAAGATTTATTAGGGTGGGAGGCAATTCACATCAAAACAGCAGCTCTGGGCAGCTGTTCTGACATCCTGCAAAGAAATTCAAGCAGAAATTCTCCAAAAACTCAAGTTCAGTGGATGCAAGAATTGTGAAGGCGATATCAAAGAAGGGGTCCTATGTTAACATGCAACTTGGCCTGTTAAGATGTTTTAGATGTTTTAGCTTTTAATTTTAGTAAATATGGTCTCCTAATGCAAATTTAACAAATTACCATTTTCAGTTGTTTAGAACCTATAAATAGTTTTGGAACACTTTTGTGCATAATAATTTGGAACAGTGCATTTTGTGGTGATTGCATTAATTTTTGGTTTAGGATTGTATTGCTTTCTTGTGTGAAATCTTTGTTTTATCAGAGATGGGGCGGCTCCCGTCATTTCACCACCGTCATTTAAGCCCTGCTGGGAGGCTTCTCCAGCGCCAGAGTATTCTCGCTGTTGTCGTGGTATCTCGGCCCGTTCTCTCGCGAACTGCTAGTGTTTATGATTGTTGCGGTGTTTTTTCCTACTAGCTCTAATTCCTGCTGTCTTCCCTTTCTTCCAGTGCCTCCACGAGTCCCAGCGCTTCCGCCCCATCTCTGCTACACGGACATGCTCGCTTCCCGGGATCACATGCCCAGTGCTTCCGCCCTACCTCTGCGACGTGGACACGCTCGCTTCTGGGATCACGCGCCCAGCGCTTCCGCCCTACCTCTGCAATGCGGAAGCGCTCTCTTCCGGGATCTCTCACTCAACGCTTCCGCCCCACCTATGCTATGTGGATGCAGTCTCTTCTGGGATTGATTGCCGGCCTCACCTGCTCGTCCCAAGTCTCCAGCCCCCCATCACGGTTTTCCTCCTCACCCCCTGGGACCCTGGTTCTCTTTCCTCCCCCGCTACCCACTCAATAAACATATTTAACTGCCTTTTTGCCTCTGGGTGTGCTTCTGGGTTCAAAGCCCTGCATTGGGTTATCCAACATAACAGAATACTCTGGCCAGTCATGGACCCAGCAGATCTGGATCCTGTTAAGGCCGCCCTTTCCACTCAAGGTATCCTCATTGAATGGCACGACAAGATGTTACATGGCATTATGGAATCCCTTCAGAACCTGCACCAAAGGTTGCCCTCATCGCCTCCCAAACTCACCATGCGAATCACCAACCCAACCCCTCCAGTACTAACCCTTCTGTGAGTAACCCCATTGAAACCGACCCCCCTCCCCCCACCAGGAGCCCTTTGTCCCCCCCCCGCCAGAGCCATACTCTGGGGACTTAGGTTTATCTAGGCAGTTTTTGTTGAAGTGCAGTTTAGTTTTTGACCTGCAGCCCTCGAGCTATCCCACGGATGAAGCTAAGATCGCATATGTGATCAACTCATTACGGGGCAAGGCTGCGAATTAGGCTACCACACTTTGGGACAATGCTTCCCCAGTGCTATACTCTTTCGATTTGTTTAGCCGGAAGTTAAGGCAGGTGTTTAAGGGTCGGGACTAGGCGGCTATTGGCATTAACTCAGGGATCCCAGTCGGTGGCCTCTTTTTCTATTGAGTTCCGCATCTTGGCTAATGTGTGTGGGTGGGACGAATCCGCGTTAATGGGGATCTTCATGAAGGGACTCTCTGAAAAAATGAAGGATGAATTAGCCTCCAGGGATAAGCCCTCCTCTCTCGAGGAACTAATTTCCCTAGCTATCAAGATTGACAACCAGCTGAGGGAGAGAGACCGAGAGCGAGTGACTCAGCACTCTAAGTTGGCTCTCCCATCTGGTCCGTTCCCTACTAGGGGGGTGCAAGCTCCTTCTCCCGGTCCTGCCCCCACGGTCCCCTGCGGTATTGGAGGAGCCCATGCAGCTGGATCCCCAGGAGCATCGGAGAAGAGTGATAAACAAGTTGTGCATCTATTGTGGTCTACCTGGACACTTCATCACTTCCTGCCCCTCCACACCAAAAGAGAAGGCTCGTCACTGACGGAGAGCACAATGGTGAGCCAGACCTCTTCCCCCCCCAAGCTCACCCCCTCTCATGTGTTTTCCTGCTAGTCTCCTCTGGGATCACAACACCGCCCCCATTAATGTGCTGATCGACTTGGAGGCCGACGACAACTTCATCCATGAAGGATTGAGTAGACAACTCCAATTACCCCTCGAGCCTCTTGCCCCTCCCAAGAAGGTTTATGCCCTGGATGGCCACCTTATTTCCCTGGTTACCCACCAAACAGCCCCTGTCACCCTCATCATCTCAGGCAATCACTAAGAGACCATTCAGCTATTCGTCATCTCTTCACCTGCCTCCCCACTAGTCCTCGGATACCCCTGGCTCCAGAAACAGAACCCAGACCTCGACTGGAGGAATGCTGCTATCACCAGCTGGAGCCTTCATTGCCACTCACATTGCCTCCTGTCGGCCTTCCCTCTCAAACCACCTCCTGCACCTCCTGACCTGTCTAAGATCCCTCTTGCATACCGTGACCCCCCCCCCCCCGTCTTCATTAAGGATCGGGCACTATTCTTACCCCCCCACCGCCCTTACGACTGTGCCATTGACCTGCTTCCTGGGGCCCCCCTACCTTCTAGCCACTTGTACAATCTGTCTCATCCAGAGAAAGAGGCCATGGAGATGTATATCAAGGAGCCCTAGCCACTGGACTCATTCGACCCTCTTCCTCACCCCTGGGGGCTGTTTTTTTCTTCGTGAAGAAGAAGGACTCGTCTCTTCGTCCTTGCATCGATTTTAGAGGGCTCAATGACATCACTGTCAAAAACAAGTCACCTCTCCCTCTCATCGACCCCTCCTTCGAGCCCCTCTGTCAAGTGGAAATGTTCAGCAAATTAGACCTACGTAACGCCTACCACCTCATTTGCATCAGAGAGGGGGATGAATGGAAGACCGCCTTCAACACCCCCCTTGGTCACTTCGAGTATCTAGTTATGCCGTTTGGTCTCAGGAATGCCCCAGCTGTATTCCAAACCCTCATGAATGACGTCCTGCGAGACATGCTCAACTGGTTCGTCTTTGTATATCTTGATGTCATCCTCATCTTCTCGCGCTCAGCAACTTGTTTGACTGGTCCTCCAATGCCTTCTGGAGAATTGTCTGTTTGTCAAACTCGAGAAATGAGAGTTTCATGCCACCTCGGTCACTTTCCTGGGACACGTAATTGCCAAGGGGCAACTCCAACCAGACCCCTCCAAGATTCAAGCCGTCACAGAGTGGCCCACCCCCACCACTCGTAAGGAACTACAACGCTTCCTTGGCTTTGCCAACTTTTACCGTCGCTTCATCAGGGACTACAGCAAGGTAGCCAGCCCCCCCACACGTCTCACCTCCATCCGTTCCCCTTTCTAGTGGACACCGGAGGCTTTCATTGCTTTCTCACGGCTCAAGTCTCTATTCACCAGAGCTCCCATCCTCAAACACCCTGATCCTACCCTTCAGTTCATCGTGGAGGTGGATGCTTCCGATATGGGGGCTGGGGCTGCCCTCACCCAACGCAACCCGGAGACCAATAAAGTCCACCCATGTGCTTTCTTCTCTCACCGTCTCTCCCCAGCCGAGAGGAATTATGATGTGGGAAACAGGGAGTTGCTGGCCATCATTTGGGTTCTCCAAGAGTGGAGGCACTGGCTGGAGGGATATGAGATTCCTTTCATCATTTGGACTGACCACAAGAATCTGGCTTACCTACATTCGGCTAAATGCTTTAATCCCTGCCAGGCCCGTTGGTCCCTTTTCCTCAGCTCAGCCCAGGAGTTCGTCTTGGCCTGCTCTGTCTGCACCATAGGCAAGGCCTCCCATCAACCCCCCACTGGTCTGCTGCACCCCTTACCCATCCCCAGCTGCCCCTGGTCCCACATCGCCGGAGACCACCCTCCGAAGTTAATGCAGTCATTTTCACCATCATTGATAGTTTTTCCAAGTCCCCAATTCTCATCTCTGGTGTGGAAAGAGTGCGGCGGCCAGCCTCTCCTCAGGGTACCACCCGCAGACCAATGGACCGACAGAGCGAGCCAGTCAGGACCTGGAGACTGCTCTCTGTTGTGTTGCCGCCCACCACCCTGCTTCTTGGAGTTCTCACCTCCCATGGATTGAGTATGCTCACAACTCCCTCACGAGTTCAGGCACAGGTATGTCCCCATTCATGGCATGTTATGGTTTTCAACCCCCTCTCTTTCCTGATCAAGAACAGGAGGTGGCGGTTCCATCAGTTAAGGAATACCTGAGATGGGTGCGAGAAGTGTGGAGGAACGTCCGAGCAGCACTCACTCGATTGGCTGAGAGGAACAAGTGGCAGGCCGACCTTCATCGCTCCCCTGCTCCAGAGTATAAGCTGGGACAAATGGTGTGGCTCTCTTCCCATGATCTCCCCCTCCAAACCGAAACATGTAAGCTCACTCCACGCTTTATTGGGCTGTTCCCCATTGTAAAATTCATCAACCCCACCGCTGTGAAACTTAAACTCCCGGACTCTCTTAACATCCATCCCACATTCCACGTGTCTCTTCTCAAACCGGTGTCCTCCATTGACCTCAGCCCTCTGACTGTACCCCCTCCGTCCCCCTGGATCATCGACGACCACCCTGCCTTCACAGTGTCCAAGATTTTGGATGTCAGGCCCTGAGGACAGGGTTTTCAATATCTAATGGACTGGGAGGGATATGGCCTGGAGGAGTGATCCTGGATATCACGCAAACTCATTTTGGATGATTCCTTACTGAGGGATTTTTACTTGGAGCACCCGGACAAGCCTGGAAGGACGCCAGGAGGTGTCCGTTGAGGGGGAGGTACTGTGGTGACTGCATTCTTTTTTGGTTTAGTTTTGCATTGTTTTCTTGTGTGGAGTCTTTTTGTTTTTTCAGAGATAGGGAAGCTCCCGCCAGCATGGGCTCCACCCGCACCTGCACACCTGCTCTGGATTTCCTGCAATCACCACCGGCATTTAAGCCCTGCTGGGAGGCTTCTCCGGGTCAGAGTATTCTCTCTGCTGTTGCGGTATCTCGGCCCGTTCTCTCGCGAACTGATAGTGTTCATGATTATTGCAGTGTTTTTTCCTACTAGCTCTAATTCCTGCTGTCTTCCCTTTCTTCCAGTGCCTCCATGAGCCCCAGCGCTTCCGCCCCATCTCTGCTACGTGGACACACTCGCTTCCGGGATCACGTGCCCAGTGCTTCCGCCCTACATCTGCTACGCGGACATGCTCGCTTCCGGGATCACACGCCCAGCAATTCCGCCCTAACTCTGCGATGCGGATGCACTCTCTTCCAGGATCTCTCGTCCAATGCTACCGCCCCATCTATGCTACGTGGATGCGGTCACTTCCGGGATTGATTGCGGCCTCACCCGCTTGTCCCAAGTCTCCAGCCAGCCCACATCACGGTTTTCCTCCTCACCCCCTGGGACCCTGGTTCTCTTTCCTCCCCCGCTACCCACCCAATAAACATATTTAACTGCCTTTTTGCCTCTGGGTGTGCTTCTGGGTTCAAAACCCTGCATTGGGTTATCCAACATAACACATTTTGAGTTTTTTATTAAAAAAAAAAACACTGTTATCACTGGGAGGTTTGTTCAATAAAATTTTAATTATACTCTAATGTTTGATGACTTGAAAATCATACAGACTGTTAACTGCATTGACTATTTAGGATAATCAGAGAAAAATATAATTTGCATAATATCTTGGAACGCAGTGTAAAATACTGAAATATCTTCGAAAGGCCCCCTAGGTTGTTTACGAAGAATGTTTTGACACCAAACACACATTGAGCTCTCAGCCATGCCATGCTGGGGACTGTTGGGGTTAGGCTACCTGCAGACTTTAGCACCACCTCTCCTGCCTCACTACGTTTCATGTGTGCAAATCATGAATTAAAACAGTATCGAATTAAGTCCCAAACAACAATCCATCTATCTCCAAACACTCCCCAACCTATTCTTGAAATGAGGCAGGCCCTCCTTGGTCACCCTGTACATGACAGGCAACAGATGCAATTTGTTAATCCCTAGCACACATGAATGACAATTGAGACAGTGCAAATAAGGGTATTACTCAGGGTTTCATCTAAAAAGGAAATACTTTCTTACATGGCAGACTGCATGGAGGTGTTTTTTTAAGCAGTACCTGCAACTAGAAATTTAATTTTCTTTGTGCCCAAAAGTCAGTTACCACTTACATATTTGTGTAATTTAAGTAAGGAGGTAGGAGGTTTTCATTAATTTAGTTATTTTCCATGTGTATAACGACAGTCTGTTTCTCATAAGTGGTATCATGGTATCTAGAAACGGGAACATTGCAGCTTTCATTTTTAAATTGCATTCCTAAACCAGCCCAATTAGTGGAGCTGATGGCCAAATTTTCATGAAAGCTATAAGCATAGGTTGAGTGCAGAGACACAAGCAACAGAAATAAGAGAATTTTAAACATTCTGGGATCACTAAGGTATTTAATGGCTGACTGTGTAGTGAAATAAAATTGACAGAAAATAAAATAATCAGATGATAGTGGATTGATTTGTTAGACATATGAAAGCAACTAAGCCATATCAAACTTGAATTTTGGTCACAAAAATGGGGTTAGTCACTTACTCTCAGGCAGAAGTGAAAACCCCCAAATCCCATGACTGTTTCTTTGAGAGAATAAGGGAAGAAAATTAAAACCAGTTATTGTTTTTGTTTTTTTTGTGAGGATCAGGGAAAAATAAGGGGAAAGTCCTCTGCAACTCTGCAAGGAAGCAGCCCGCAATGAGCTATGAGCAGAAGCTACACACCATGCAATTCAACTCGGCAAATTATTACCTACCTCCTATAGACAATTATCTTGATATTGTATACTTTTATGAGCGTACACATTGAAGGGTCAATTTAGTTCATTGAGTGGTAGTGCTAGCAATGCTACTTCTTAGGGAAGGGTGAGGCTTGTAGGTTTTATTTGGGCCTTATGTAACTACTCTACATCTAGATGCTGGAATGACTAATACAGGGACACATTTGTTCATACCAGAATTACTTACTCATCAGGTATGACCGTCATAAAAAGTAGGATAGTCTGAGACATTTAACACATATCCGGCATATTAGTCAAACAATTTCTTGGTCTGAGAGAGGGGGTGATATGTTGATATTAATTTCCCCATGTCCACTAGCACTGCTGTGGGGGTGGCTAATATTACTGGAAAAGGCCCCTTAAATTTTGCTTCAAGATGCTTTAGCACACCAATGTCCTGAACAATGGCCATTCTTTGCACACTGTATCGTTCCCCCATTACTTACCTCTCTAATAATTTTTTCTCTCTTTTTAAAATCAGGTCTGTAAAAATAAATTGTGTGGAAGACATATACACTATTGGTAAAAATAGTTGTTGGGTCCTGTTCTTCTAGCCCCATTCCATTGCATTAAAAGTTGCTACAAGTTCAGCTGCTTGAGTGCTACCTCTCCTTCTTGCTAATCTGAAAAAATATATATAAAAATGTGCCAAAGATTCAGTCATGTGGAGGGAGATTTTAAATCTGTCATACACAGACCAAGTCAAATCTGTCATCAAATCTGTCAACACAGACCAAGATATTACTTAGGCCAAACAAAAAGCTACACAAAGATTGACAAACTCTAGGTTTTACTTGCTATGGTCCCAATAATAACAAAAGCAATTTCTATGTGCGAAGTGTTTAAGCCCTGATTGTACACCCTAAATAGAGCGTCCAGCTGAGTAAGCACATTAGTCATACACACAAGTTGGTTTATCAGCCCAGAACCATAGTGCAGTTGATGCCTCTGCTTGGCTTGTGAGTGACAGCCAGCAGACCCAAATGCAATAACCATTACAGAACTACATGGTTCTTAGTGGTCATTTATCCCAGCCTACATTTCGGTAACCACCATGCAAGCATGGTACTAAGATTCTTGCAAAACGTGTGCACACACTTGCCCTGGGAGTGGCACGGGACACCACCATGTCTGACATCAACCAGGTGCAGTCTGAAACACCCCTGTTCAGATTTATTATCTACCTAGGGAGTCAGAATAGATTCCATCACCATCAGGGTGATACAAGCACCAAAATATTCAAGTTACAACACTGACTAACTGAATGCACATACTGTAGAGTAAGCAGAAAGCCCTTACCTGTCCCATTTGCTGTCTTCAGGGTATCATGTCAGATTTTTTGTTGCTGAATTTAGATAGACTTCAATGTCTTTTGATGACAGATAAGGTCAGTTTGCACGCTCTTTATGAATCACCAACTGAAAAAGAGCTTTTGGAGGCAATTGATTTATTTGTCAAAGGAAAAGCACCTGGAAACAATGAAATACCTCCAGAACACCTGCAATTCTGTAAGGAAACCCTCATGCCTCACCTTCTAGATCTCCTGACAAAATTCTGGCTGGAAGGCAAAGTGCCACAATACATGAGAGATGCGAATATAGTCATGCCATCAAAGGCAACAAAGGTGATTGTTATAATTACACAATAATCTCACTTTAAAGTGTCATAGGAACAATGTTTGCATGAGTATTACTCAGAAAGTTACAACTTGCAAACAGAGACTTTCCAGAATCCCAGTGTGGCTTCCATTCCAACAGATCCACTGTAGACATAACTTTTCCCTTCTTTAACTTCAAGGAAAATGGCTGTACACAACAACCCCTGAAACTCAACACATCATTTTATGTGATGTGAACATGTCTGCAACAGTGCAGTTTGATGGAAAAACATCTGCAATATGATGAAGGAATCTAAATTCGAACACAATCTGATGGCAAACTCTTTAACCTGGCCCATCTACGAGCAAAGACAAAGACACATACTGTTGTGATAAGAGAACTGTTCATTGCTGATGATGCAGCACTGGTATTCCACAGACAGGAGGATCTCCAAGATCTTATGGACCGCCTTTCTGCCACATGTCAAAAATTCTCTCTGACAATGAGTAACAGTTCTGATGACCCAGGGATCACAGTTTACTATCTAAGTTTTGCTGAATGGCACTTCATTTCAGGAAGTGTTGAATTTCATGTACCTCCACTCTACTGCTGCTTCCAACCTCAGCCTTGACAAGGAGTTTGGCATCTGAAACAACAGCACCAACATTCAGCAGACTGACATCTTGTGCATGGGAAAACAACAAACTCAACCAAACTTGTCCATCTTCAATGTCTATCCAGCTCAAAAGACCAAATAATGGAATATGCAGAAGTCCAACCATTGATTTGTCTCCATGGTATATCATTCAACAGTTCAACAATTCAACATGCTGCAGATTCCTTCAATGGCCTCATGCTAGATTTATGGTGGAATAAGTACCTGTTTTTGTATGAATAATAAAAGTGACAAAAGAGAGAGAAAGAACTAGCTATGGCATGAGCACCAGGGGCGAACGGGTTATCAGTTTTTCAATACAAGAGGCTGTATTGTGGGATAATCTGAGGGTGGATTTAGCCAGCATCAGACTGCAAAAAAACACCTTGGGATTTCTCTTTCCACAGTCAACAGAATTTTACAATTCACCAGCAAATGCAAGGAATCAACAGTAACCCACTTAGGTCATCCTGGGCCCTCTGACAGGTGTCTTCGGGCTGTCAAGTATGTCTTCGGGCTGTCAATATATCACTGTATATAAGTTTAGTTCTACATGGAACTGCAGCCTGTAGTCTGTTTTTGCTCGTAATAATGTGTAGTATGATCATTTGTAAATAAACTACTATAAATAAAACAATAAATATAGCAGTATATATGTTCTGTTCATAATTTTTCATTAATTAATCTATTTTCTAAGCTGTTTAATCCTAATTAGGGTCACAGGGAGGCTGGCACCCATCTCAGCCGACTCAGGGCAGGGTACACCCTGGAAAGCTCACCTGGCCATCACAGGGCCAACACTCACACAACCATTCACACTCACACCTAGGGGCGATTTGGAACCCGGAGGAAACCCACCACTATGCCACCGTGCCGCCTTGTTCATAAATTTTATGGATAAAATTTTTTGCCGCAGCCAAGGTGTTGAGGGGTTCTAGTTTGGTGGCCATAGGATCTCGTCTCTGCTTTGTGCGGATGACGTTGTCCTTTGGCTTCATCGAGTCAGGACCTCCAGCTCTCTCTGGAGCGATTCTCAGCCAAGTGTGAAGTGACCAGGATGAGAATCAGCACCTCCAAGTCTGAGGCCATGGTTCTCAGCTGGAAAAGGGCGGAATGCACCCTCCGGGTCTGGAATGAGGTCCTGCCCCAAGTGGAGTTCAAGTATCTCGGGGACTTGCTCACAAGTGAGGGAAGGATGGAGCGGGAGATCGACAGGCAGATTGCTGCAGCCTCTGCTGTAAAGCAGAGCTTGTACCGGCCCATCGTGGAGAAGAGGGAGCTGAGACGGAAGGCTAAGCTCTTGATTTACCAGTCAATTTACGTTCCCACCCTCACATATGGTCACAAGCTTTGGCAAGTGACCGAAAGAACAAGATCGCGAATACAAGCAGCTAAAATGAGCTTTCTACGCAGGGTGGCAGGGCGCAGAGAAGTTCAGAGAATTGTAAGAGAAGTTCTGTCATCCGAGAGGAGCTTGGAGTAGAACTGCTGCTCCTCCGCATTGAGAGGAGCCAGTTGAGGTGGCTTGGGAATCTGATTAGAATGCCTCCTGAAAGTCTCCCTGGTGTGGTGTTTCGGGCATGTCCAACTGGGAAGAGACTCCAAGGTTGACCCAGAACACGCTGGAGGGACTATGTCTCTTGGCTGGTCTGGGAATGCCTTGGCATCCCCTGGAAGAGCTGGAGGATGTGGTTGGGGAGAGGGATGTCTGGACCTCACTGCTTAGGCTGCTGCCCCCGGAACAAGCGGAAGAAGATGAAGATAAATATAGCATGCTCAGGTTTGCTCCTTGTTTTAAAAGTAAAATTTGTTAGTTTAGTGAAGATTACTAGTTAGCTCCGTGTAATGGCAGACAATGCTAGAAACCCAATATTATACAGCAGGGCAAATCGGTTAAAAAGTCAGGGGCAAAAAGGGGTCTTTTTAACTCTCATGGTGTTACAAGGTGAGCTAGTTGAATGAAAGTGCTGTGATGAGAATGTAATGCTGGAATATTAATAAGACCATCTCAGGCTGTTTAAAACTGGGTTCTGGGGATCTAGCTAACTTTGATAGGGCTTACATGATAGTTTAGCTCTAAATATAATGACATTGTCAATTTGACATATTTTATGAAGTAAGCCTAAAATATCCTTCTCCTTTTTGACAGTACACCTGTTGCCACTGATATGTAGAATCACAACAGATATTAAAATTATTGTCATTAATGCATTTCCTCATCACCCCAATAACTGACATTGAAAGGCAGCAATAAAACCTCCCCTGTACAAAAGTCCCCTTCTTTAACACTAAAAGTTTGTGTTCCCAGCAACATTCTTACCTCCCACAAAGTCCTTCCTTGTAGCGTAGTTCATAAATCACTCAGAAGAATGTTCTGTTTGAAAGTAGTTTTAAACAAAAACCCCTGTTATTGTCCATAATCGAACTTGCACCCTATGTGATCTAACCTATCAGACTCCCTTTTGAATAAGGATTTTATGTATCATAATTAACCAACAACAATTCATGATTACAAAGTTCTTCTGTCAACTAAACAAACTTTTGGTACATTCCAAGTAGCTCACACTGATTAACAAAGAGAACAGCAAAATTCTTTTGTTGCTTTATTACACACACACACACACACACACACACACACACACACACCCATGTATTTGTTCTAAGGTTAACTCATAATATTATTTATTTATGTCACTACATGATATCCTTTTAAAAGGATAAAGAAAATCGAATCATCTCACTTATTGACAGACAGCTTAGGCTCTTATATATCATGATATGAAGTATGATTTATGTTAATATGTATGTACTCTTAAGTTATTTTATATAATTGGGATATATATGTTTTAAAATAGTCAGAGATGCCAGAGGCCTACAGAATACGGTCAAAACCCTGATTGGACAGATCTCTAATTTGCATATTTGCCTTTGCAAACCCAGCTCTCTAACATATTGAGCAGAGAGATTTTTCCTAGAGATGCAGCCTCAAGGCTTAGGCTATGGCCCAGAATGTCCAGCCCATGACTGAACTCATGAAACCTGCAACTTTCCATGAAACGTGCCAAGAGACAATGCAGAAAACCCACATCTTGTCCCAAGATGGTGGTGCGGTAACATGGAGCGACCTCACTGGGGTCAAACAGTTTTTTATGTTGATGTTTACTTGATCTGGCACAGACTTTTCTTCAGCAGCAATTTCAAAATATGGGCATAAAATCACCTACAATCATGTATCACAGGAATACATTGCTACATTGCTAACTCGGTCACAGAAGTTACTCTCAACAAACTCTGTGAACTAAAAGGCAACAGTTTCGCGAAGGTGGGTTGTGCATATAGGTAAACACTGAATGGTGCAGAAATGCGGTGCTCATATCCATCTACTGCTCGCTGCTGGTGGAGTATGTGACTGTTAGATGCCCACCATTCTACATTCCTTACGAATTCACTGTGTTTATACTCGGTGTTTACATTCCACCAAGTGCTAATGCTAACAATGCACTAGCTGATCTCTACGAAGCCATCAGCAAGCGCTAAACCACACACTGCACGGGCTAATTATTGTTGCCAGTGACATTAATCATGCTAACCTCAAGAAACTTCTACCAAAATTCCATCAGAATGTGGACTTTGTGATGAGGGGGGAAATATATTGCACTGTGTTTACACAAACATCGCTGGTGCTTACCGAGCTGTGCACCTCCCCTACTTGGTGCACTCAGACCACTCCACTTTTATGCTAATTCCTGTATCTCAGCCCCTAGTCAAATACATCAGACCAAGCCTGAGGGAAATAAAGACCTGGGGCCTCATGTACAAATGGTGCGTACGCACAAAAACGTTGCGTACGTCCTTTCCCACGGCAAAGTTCAGATGTATCAAGAGTGAAATGTCCGGTGCTTCACGCCAACTTCATGGCTGGCGTACGCATGTTTCTGTAGCTGTTGGTGCTTTGGCGACACTTAGAGGTGATGCTGGGAAACTGTTGATAATGTGAACATTAGGCTTCAGAGTTGATTAAAGCGCAATTTGCAGCAAGAGCCGGTTTTCATAATGTAATCGGCGCTGTCGACTGCACACACAATGCTATAAAAGCGCCATCACAGGATGAATTTATGTCAACAGGAAGCATTTTCATTCGATCACTGTACAGATCATATG
>JBCNYH010001953.1:0-14485 GCA_039654325.1 Tandanus tandanus | reverse complement strand
TACTATGTAAAGCTGCTTTGTGACAATGTCAATTGTAAAAAGTGCTATACAAATAAAACTGAATTGAATTGAATTGATGCAGCTCCATAAGGCCCAGTTTAGGGAGCTGGCCCACTGCAAGCAGGAAAATGTGAAAAAGAAAAAGGAAGAAAAAAACACAGCAAAGCAGGCAGCAGTATTGGTGGCGCAGCCAGTGACACAACCAATGGCCCAGCCTGCACCCCCAGTGCCACAGCCAGCAGACATGGTGCAAGCCGTGCATTGTTATGGAATGCATAGTACAGAATAAATACATGTTATTTATTAATAAAAAAACAGTAATGTAATTATCCCACATCAAGTCATGCTATTTGCAACATGCAAACATTTTTATTCAAATAGTGCTGTATATTTGAATGTTGTTTATTGTAGAAAACTTATTGCAACATATTTGTATAAAGTAATTCTTTAAATAGAACAGTTAAATAAATAGAAAACCAATAAATGTGCCAGTAATTAGAGTATGCTCTTGTTTACATCCATTAGATGTAACAAAATATACCATTGAAAGAGCTAAACTAAAACAAGTATAGAACAAGAAATAATGAAAACCTAACAATGAATCAAACATGATGCTGCTCTGCCATACTAAAACAGGTTAAAATGCTATAGAGTACAAAACCGATGTAGAACAACAATAAAAAACAACAATAGAATGAGATTTGACAGATAACATGAATGTTTTGTTGTCTGTCAAACTCACAGCAATAATCACAAATAAAAAAATATTTTACAATATCAAGCACAGTTTACTACATTTATATGTACTTATTGTTATATTCAACTTACTTAATACAGTAGTGTGCAGTGAAGATAATAGACCAACACTTTTGTCTAAAAGGGCTCCTACTAAAAAGAAGTAAAAAATTACTTTTCTTTAATTTTTTGGTGAAAATGTATGGAACAATGCTATTGTAGGCAATGAGAACCAAAAAAATAAATAAATAAATAATTCCGACAAGTATATTGAGGTAAAAGTATAGCTAATAAACAAAAACACTGAAAATACCATTTTTTTCAGAAATATTTTAATTTTTTATTTTTTTGACTTTTGCATAGCATGAATGAACTTCAAACCATATGGAATAGTTTAGCAAGTGATAAAATGAAAACCCATTACTGTTCTCACTTCTCTTAGACCCAGAAGATCTTACCAACAAGCAAGAGTTTGTACTCTAAGCAACCTTATTCACCCTCCACTGCTGTCCCAGTCTAAAACGAGTGAGACAGGTGGGCTCTGGAACTGCAAGTCTGCTGGACAAAAAAGCTGATTTCACCTCTGCCATTGCTGCTCACTGCTCTCTTGGGTTTCTTGCACTAACTGAAACCTGGAGTTCCCCACACAACTCTGCTACACCAGCAGCTCTTTCTTCTGCTTATGCTTTCTCTCATACTCCATGAATAACTGGGAGAGGTGGTGGTATGGGTCTGCTCCTTTCTCGGAGTTGGTGCTTCACATCACTCTCTCTGTCTCATCTAGGTCTCATCTCATACTCGGGTGGGTTTCCTTCCACAATCCAAAAAACATGCACAGTAGGCTAATTGGCTGTTCCAAAACGCCCCTAGGTGTGAGTGTGAATGGTTGTGTGAGTGCTGGCCCTGCGATGGCCTGGTGAGCTGTCCAGGGTGTACCCCGCCCTCACCCAGAGTCGGCTGAGATGGGCGTCGGTACCACTTCTTTCTTTCATTTCTAAAATTCTTGAAGGCATGTCCATCCTTAGGAGTCTAGGAATTTGTGGTTCAGCATGTCACTGCATGAAGCCTTGGAGTAACCATGGACAATTGCCTGTCCTTCTCTTCTCATATCACTAATCTTTCTCGATCATATCGATTTATCCTCTTTAACAGCCGAAGGATTTGCCCATTTCTTTCCACTGAGGACACTCAGATACTTGTTCAGTCCATTGTCATCTCAAGACTAGACTACTGCAACTCATCCCGGCAGGTCTACCTTTGAATGCAATTCAACCTCTGCAACTGATCCAGAATGCAGCTGCACGGCTTGTTTTTTGAACCTTCTGAAATTTTCCCACACCACTCCACTGCTACTATCTCTCCATTGGCTTCCAATAGCTGCTGTGTTTAGATTTAAAACACTAATGCTTGCCTACAAAGCCAAAATCTACCTGCACTCTCCTAACTCAAAGCACTTATCACACCCCGTACTGTACCGCGTTTTCTCAGATCCTCTAGCACTTCTAGACTGGTCCCTCCTTGTACCAAGGGACAATGAAAAAATGCATCTAAACTCTTCTCTGTTCTGGCTCCATGATGGTGGAATGAACCTCCTCTGGATGTCCGGACAGCTGAGTCACTGGGTATCTTCAAATGACGGCTGAAAACCTACCTTTTTCTGCAGTACTTAGATTAGCACTGCATTTTATACACACACACACACACACACACACACAAATAAAAAACAAAAGAAAAAAAACCCCCTGCACACAACACCTACCCACTGAGATTTTGACTGATGGTATACTTAGTCTGTGTCCTGACAAACCAGTATAAGAATATATGCACTGATAGTGACTTTAAAGCACTTCTGTAAGTCACTCTGGATAAGTACGTCTGCTAAATGCTGGAAATGGAAATGGAAATGGAAAAGTGAAGAAATAAAAAAAATATGTGAACACTATGCCTAAAATGTTAAATGCTGTAATCAAAGTAAAGGGTGGCCATACTAAATATTGACTCTTTTTTTGTTAAAATATTGTTGTTTGTTTACTTATTCTCATCAATATGATCCAATATTACATGAAATAAATACTGTAATAGTACTTGGTTTTTGATTTATCTTCATTTTGTTAAGTTGTATAAGTGTACTGTATTTTTTTATTTCTTCACTCACTAAACCATTCCATATGGTTTGAAGTCCATTCATGCTATGCAAAAGTCAAAAAAATAAAATTTGCGACACTTTTCAATTTTTCTGAAACATTGGTATTTTTCTGTGTTTTTGTTTATTAGCCATGCTTTTATCTCAATATACTTGTTTTGAATGTTTTTTTTTTTTTTTTGGTTCTCATTGCCTACAATAGCATTGTCCAGTACATTTTCACCAAAAAATTATAGAGAAGTAATTTTTTACTTCTTTTTATTAGGAGCCCTTGTAGACAAAAGTGGTGGTGTATAATCTTCACTGCACAGTACTGTACATGTACATGTACATGTAAGTACTGACTCCTACTATAATCGGCCACATGCACATGATGCATACAGTGAAAAACTGTGTTACTGCTCCTCAACCTCAATGGGGGCCTTCGTATCCCCAATACCTCCGGCCACTTTCAGTCTTTTTTAAAACCCAACTCTCATGCCTGATTATTAAAGTATGTAATGTGTTTTGCACAATGAATTATGAGTTGATTATGCTGGAGGAAGCTTGTAAACCTGAATAATTACGAACAGTGTATACACAGACACACGTGGTCGATTTATTTGCCATAAAAAACAAATAGACATACATAAATATGAACTAAGCCGTCCAACCTCTCAGTTTTGTGATCAATCTGATTTTTTTAATGCATTGTGGTGCCTGCCAGCTGGTTATCTTGTGTACATGACATCGACCAATGGAGTCATCCACGAGCGATTCATACACAAACATAAAACACAGCATTTTTGTGTAACATTACACCTTATAATGCTAGGTGGGAAATGGATAAGTTATAACAGACAGAATTTGTTGGCTTGGTATGTTCGTATAACATAACTTTCAGCATTAAAATGGCAAAGCGGTAAAGATCCCCAAGCCAGCCAACACTTACTGCATATTTCACTACTAAACACCAAATAATCGGTAAAGAAAATCTTAATTATGCATGATGCCTAAGGTACACTTAACTGTAAACCAAACAATAATGTTTATAGAGTTTTATTATATTTGTATGGTTTCTTATATATAATCTTTACACAAGGTGCTTTCAGATTAAAGTTAGAGGTGTTCTTATTTTAAGTAAAACTGACATATGTGCTGCAGAGAGAAGTGCAATGCATAACATTATGGAATGATAAATGAGACTTAAGGTTCGCTTAGATGCCCAGAAATGCATTTTATGGCATGATATATGCTTCAGCTTTGAGGGGGCTAGCCCCTTTGCACCCCTAGCAAGGCCTTGCCCTGGACCCTTGGCCTAAATAGAGCACTTTTCCTTTTCACCACATACTTCATATATTCCCCCACCTACCCTTAATCTTAATGAAATCCCTGCTACACCAAAGAAACCCACCACACACACATATGCAGCCTTTGGACAAAACCTTTGGACGCAGAAACATAACAAGAGAACAGTGATGTCACAGGCGATCTTTTAACCAGAGACTCTGAATCAGAATCACTCGTGTGTGTGTGTGTGTGTGTGTGTGCGTGTGTGTGTGTATGTGTGTGTAAATGACTTTAAGAGATTCTACATATTGCAGTCTGAAGATATATCCCTCTTTCTCTCTTGGGGTGACTGCGGCTACATCCTCCTGAATGATTCTGCCTAGACTCAACACAAAAGCAGATCAATAAAATCCAACACTTCACAGTGAGGTGTGTGTGTGTGTGTGTGTGTGTGTGTGTGTGTGTGTGCTAGTAATGGGAAGTCCGATTCTTTTAACTAACTTAATTATTTTTCTATATATAATTATCAGTAATGAATCAATTCATACCGATGCATTTGATTCACCAAAAAAAAATAAATAAAAAATAAAAACACTCCTGGGCTCAAACTCACATCACCAGGTTGCATGACATACTGTTAACTCACTGAGCTATTTACTCTGCCTTATGAAAAGGTATCATACTGACAGTCGAACATAAAATTTTTCTTATCCATTTTTTATATCTATGAATGATCTAGTTTGCAAATTACAAAACTTATTAAAACATTTGCTGAGCGATTCAGCAAGTTAGCAATTCACTGAGTGCATCAGCGGGTTAGTGATTCACTGAGTGAATCAGCGAGTTAGTGGTTCGCGAACAACTCAGCAAGTTAGCGGTTCACTGAGTGATTCAGTGAGTTAGCAGTTCGCGAATGACGTTTCACTGTATGATTCAGCGAGTTAGCGATTCGCTGAATGTTTCAGCGACTTGGCCTGACTCGGTCGCTCAATGATTCGTTGGTTCACTACGCAACGCAATACGATCAGAGATCTTGCCATAGAGACTGCCTACTACACAGTGTGTCAAATAGCACTTCCACCTCCTTTCATGTTGATGCTGTTAATGATCAATAATTAATTTGAGTACATGATAGGGAAGTCCAGCAATTTGCATAAGATTTATGGAGAACCAAATATATGAAATTATGATATTTCAGACCGACAGGCCATAGGCCTTCCTCAGGTCATGGGCCCAAAGCCACACAGCACCCCCTTTGTAGTTACATTACTCTGTAGTGCGCAGTGATAAGTTTTAGATCATTCTGTAGTGCACAGTTTTGTGTTAGATAACTCTGTAGTGCAAAGAGTTATGTGTTAGATCACGTTATAGAACACAGTATTATGTGTTAGATCTGTCTATAGTGCACAGTATTAGGTGTTATATCACTCTGTAGTGCACAGTGTTATGTGTTAGATCACAGTAGTGTCCCTTTTTGTGTTAGATCACTCTGTAGTGCAATGAGTTAGGTGTTAGATCACTGTGTATTGCACATTGTAAGGTGTAAGATCCCTCTGTTGTGCAGTGTTAGATGTTTAATTACTCTGGAGTAGACAGTGTTATGTGTTGGATCACTCTGTAGTGCACAGTGATGTGTGTTAGATCACTCTGTAGTGCACCATGTCATGTGTTAGCTAACCCTGTAGTGCACAGTGTTATGTGTTACATCACTAGGTTGTGCTAAGTGGTGTGTGTTAGGTCACTCTGTAGTGCAGAGTGTTAGGTGTTAGATCACTCTGTACTACACAATGTTAAGTGTTAGATCACTCTGTACTGCACGTGTTAGTTCACTGTGTTGTGCACCAAGTTAGATGTTAGATCACTCTGTAATGCACAGTGTTAGGTGTTTGAATACTCTTTAGTGCACAGTGTTATGTGTTAGATCACTCTGCAGTGCACAGTCTAAGGTTTGTAAATCACTCTGTACTGCACCGTGTTAGGTGAAAGAGCACTCTGTAGTGCACAATGGTGTGTGTAAGATCAATTTGTAGTACACAGTATTGTGTGTTAGATCACTCTGTAGTGTACAATATTAGGTGTTAGATCACTCTGTAATTCACAGTGTTGGGTGTTAGATCACTGTGTATTGCACATTGGTTGGTGTAAGATCTGTTGGATTACAAATTCATAAAATGTTAAATCTAGGTTCCAATGTAACAGTATATAAAACTGAAAGAGTTATGTATATTGGGTTTTACATTTTGAGAAGATCAAGTCTGGCAGCCCAGGTGTCTGAGATGTTAACCTTTTGTCTGTATGTTCTTCTTGACCATAAGTTAAATGTGAATGCAAATCTCAAGGCCAGGCTGTGCCTTTGTCTCTATGAAGGTCTGGGCGACACTGTCAGGAAATTGGATTAGCACCTATACATTTGAATGACACTGTTATGCCGATGAGATCAGGGCTGGGGAGATTCTCTTACCAGGCTGATTCCTGTACTGCATTTGCATGCTTTGTTTAGATTGTCTCCACCTCTATGTATCCCTCTCCGTTGCAAAGTATAAATTCTACAGTGCTGAGCCTTAAGTAAGGCTTGGATGACTACAGCAAACTTATAGTCAGTTCTCAATAAAGAGTAACTTCTGTTTGAAAGATATCCCAACGTCTCCTGGTCTCTGGTTCGACAAGGAAAGGAAAGTTTCCAACAGATCCCTCTGCAGTGCACAGTGTTAGATGTTAGATTACTCTGGAGTAGACAGTGTCACGTGTTATATCACTCTGTAGTGCACAATGATGTGTGTTACATCACTCTGTAGTGCACCGTGTCATGTGTTAGATAACCCTGTAGTACACAGTGTTATGTGTTACATCACTAGGTCGTGCTAAGTGGTGTGTGTTTGATCACTCTGTAGTGCAGAGTGTTAGATTACTCTGTACTGCACAATGTTATGTGTTAAATCATTGTGTAGTGCACAGTGTTAGATGTTAGATTACTCTGTAGTGCACAGTGCTAGGTGTACAACCACTTTGTAGTACACCGTGTTAGGTGTTAGATCACTCGGCAGTGCACAGTATTAGGTGTTAGAACACTCTGTTATGCACAGTGTATGGTGTTTGATCATTCTATGGTGCACAGTGTTATGTGTTAGATCACTTTATAGAACACAGTTTTAGGTGTTAGATCACTCTTTGGAGCACAGCTTAAGATGTTAGATCTGGAGTGCACAATATCAGGTGTTTAGATCACCCTGTAGTGCATTGTGTTAGGTGTTAAATCACTCTGTAGTACACTGTGTTAGATTACTCAGTGGTGCAGAGTCTTATGTGTTAGGTATAAAATCACTCTGTTGTGCACAGTGTGATGTGTTAAATCACTCTATAGTGCACAGTGTGAGGTGTTAGATAACACCATGGTGAACAGTGTTAGGTGATAGATAACTCAGTGGTGTACAGTGTTATGTGTTAGATCACTCTGCAGTGCACAATGTTAGGTTTAAAATCACTCTGTAGTGCACAGTGGTAGGTGTTAAAACATTCTGTAGTGCACAGTGTTAGGTGTTGGATCACTCTGTCATGCACAGTGTTAGGTGTTAGATCACTCTGTGGTGCACAGTTATGTGTGTTATATCTCCCTGTGTTGCAGTGTGTTATTTGAGAGGTCACTCTGTAGTGCACAATGGTGTGTGTTAGATCACTCTGTAGGTCACAGTGTTAGGTGTTAGATTACTTTGTAGTGCACAGTGTTAAGTTTTAGATTATTCTGTAGTGAACAGTGTTGTTTAAGAGATCACTCTGTGGTGCACAGTGTTAGTTGTTGGATCACTCTTTAGTGCACAGTGTTATGTGTTAAATCACTATGTAGTGCAGAGTGTTAGGTGTTCGATCACCATGTCATGTGGTGTGTGTTATATCACTATGTAGTGCACAGTGTGATGTTTTAGATCATTCTGTTGTGCACAGTCTTAGGAGTTAGATCTCCCTGTGGTGCACAATGTTATGTGAGAGGTTACTTTGTAGTGCACAATGGTAAGTGTTAGATCACTATGTAGTGTTCAAAGGTATGTGATAGATCACTCTGTGGTACACAGTGTTATGTATTAGATCCACCTATTGTGAACAGTGGTGTGTGTTAGATCACTCTGTAGTGCACAGTGTTTGGTGTTAGATCACTCTGTGGTGCACAGCATTAGGTCTTAGATGATTCTGTAGTGCACAGTGTTAGGTCTTAGATTACTCTGTGGTACACAGTTTTAGATGTTAAATCTCTCTGCAGTGCACAGTGTTAGGTGTTTGATCACTCTCTGTAGTGCACATTGTTAGGGCTTAGATTATTCTGTGGTGCACAGTGTAAGGTATTAGATCACTCTGAGGTGCACGATTGAGTGTGATAGATCACTCTGTAGTGCACAGTGTTATGTGTTAGATAACTTCGAAATACGTGTTAGATTACTCTTTGCTGCTCAGTGTTAGGTGATAGATCACTCAATGATGCTCAGTGTTATGTGTTTGATCACTCGCTGGGGCAAAGTTTTAGATGTTAGATCACTCTGTAGTGCACAGTGTTAGGTGTTAAATCACTTTGGAGTGCACAGTGGTGTGTGTTTGATCACTCTGTAGTGAAGTGTTGTGTGTTACATCACTCTGTGGTGCACAGTGTCATGTGTTAGATCACTCTGTTGTATCCATTGTTATATGTTACATCACTATATCGTGCTTAATGTTTTATGTTAGATGACTGTTTAGTACACAATGTTAGGTGTTAGTAAATCACTCTGTAGTGCACAATGTTAGGTGTTGTATCACTCTGTGGTGCACAGTGTTAGGTGTTAGATCACTCTGTAGTGCACAGTGTTAAGTTTTAAATTATTCTGTAGTGCATAGTGTTAGTTGTTAGATGACTTTGCAGTGCACAGTGTTAGGTGTTTGATCACTCTGTAGTGCACAGTGTTAAGTTTTAGATTATTCTGTAGTGCATAGTGTTAGGTGTTAGATGACTTTGTAGTCCATGGTGTTAGGTGTTAGATCACTCTGTAGTGCACAGTGTTGTTTATGAGATCACTCTGTGGTGCCCAGTGTTATATGTGAGATAACTTTGTAGTGCACACTGTTAAGTGTTAGATCACTCTGTGGTGCACAGTGTTAGTTGTTGGAACACTCTGTAGTGCACAGTGTTATGTGTTATATCACTATGTAGTGCAGAGTGTTAGGTGTTTGATCACCATGTCATGCTCTGTGGTGTGTGTTAGATCACTCTGTAGTGCACAGTGTGATGTTTTAGATCATTCTGTTATGCACAGTGTTAGGAGTTAGATCTCCCTGTGGTGCACCACGTTATGTGAGAGGTCACTTTGTAGTGCACAATGGTATGTGTTAGGTCACTCTGTAGTGCTCAAAGGTGTGTGATAGATCACTCTGTGGTGCACAGTGTTATGTATTAGATCCCCCTATTGTGAACAGTGGTGTGTGTTAGATCACTCTGTAGTTCACAGTGTTAGGTGTTTGATCAATCTGTACTGCACAGTGTAAGGTGTTATATCACTCTGTAGTGCACAGTGTTTGGTGTTAGATCACTCTGTGGTGCACAGCATTAGGTCTTAGATTATTCTGTGGTGCACAGTGTTAGGTGTTAGATCACTTTGTGGTACATAGTGTTAGGTGTGAGGTCACTTTGTAGTGCACGATTGAGTGTGTTAGACCACTCTGTATTGCACAGTGTTAAGTGTTATATCACTATCTAGTACACAGTGTTAGGTGCCCGATCACCATGTTATGCTCAGTTGTGTGTGTTAGATCACTCGGTAGTGCACAGTGTTAAGTGTTAGATCATTTTGTGGTGCACAGTAATGTTTGTTAGATAACTCTGTGGTGCACAGTGTCATGCGTTAGATCGCTCTGCTGTGCCCAGTATTATATGTTATATCAATATATTGTGCTTCATGGTGTGTTTTTGATCAATGTGTAGTGCACAATGTTAGGTGTTAGATCACTCTGTAGTGTACAATGATAGGTGTTATATCACTCTGTGGTGCACAATGTTAGGTGTTCGATAAATCTCTAGTCCACAGTGTTATGTGATGCATCACTCTGTAGTGCACAGTGTTAGGTGTTCGATCACCATGTCATGCTCTGTGGTGTGTGTTAGATCACTCTGTAGTGCAGAGTGTGATGTTTTAGATCATTCTGTTGTGCACAGTGTTAGGAGTTAGATCTCCCTGTGGTGCACCATGTTATGTGAGAGGTCACTTTGTAGTGCACAATGGTATGTGTTAGGTCACTCTGTAGTGCTCAAAGGTGTGTGATAGATCACTCTGTGGTGCACAGTGTTATGTTTTAGTCCCCCCTATTGTGAACAGTGGTGTGTGTTAGGTCACTCTGTAGTTCACAGTGTTAGGTGTTTGATCAATCTGTACTGCACAGTGTTAGGTGTTATATCACTCTGTAGTGCACAGTGTTAGGTGTTATATCACTCTGTAGTGCACAGTGCTAGGTGTTAGATATCCCTGTGGTGCACCATGTTATGTGAGAGGTCACTCTGTAGTGCACAATGGTATGTTTTAGATCACTCTGTAGTGCACACTGGTGTGTGCACCAGTTATGTATTATATCCCCTATTGTGAACATTGGTTTGGGTTCGATCACTCTGTAGTGCAGAATGTAAGGTGTTAGATGATTCTGTAGTGCACAGTGTTAGGTCTTAGATTACTCTGTGGTACACAGTTTTAGATATTAAATCTCACTGCAGTGCACAGGGTTAGGTGTTTGATCACTCTCTGTTAGGGCTTAGATTATTCTGTGGTGCACAGTGTTAGGTGTTAGATCACTCTGATGTGCACGATTGAGTGTGATGGATCACTCTGTAGTGCACAGTGTTATGTGTTAGATAACTTTGCAATGCATGTTAGATTACTCTTTGCTGCTCTGTGTTAGGTGATAGATCACTCAATGGTGCTCAGTGTAATGTGTTTGATCACTCTCTGGGGCACAGTTTTAGATGTTAGATCACTCTGTAGTGCACAGTGTTGGGTGTTAAATCACTCTGGAGTGCACAGTGGTGTGTGGTTGATCACTCTGTAGTGAAGTGTTGTGTGTTACATCACTCTGTGGTGCACAGTGTCATGTGTTAGATCACTCTGTTGTGTCCATTGTTATATGTTACATCACTATATCGTGCTTAATGTTTTATGTTAGATGACTGTGTAGTACACAATGTTAGGTGTTAGTAAATCACTCTGTAGTGCACAGTTAGGTGTTATATCACTCTGTAGTGCACAGTGTTAAGTTTTAGATTATTCTGTAGTGCATAGCGTTATCACTCTGTAGTGCACAGTGTTAAGTTTTAGATTATTCTGTAGTGCATAGCGTTAGGTGTTAGATGACCTTGTAGTGCACAGTGTTAGCTGTTAGATAACTCTGTAGTGAACAGTGTTGGGTATGAGATCACTCTGTACTGCACAGTATTAGTTGTTCGATCACTCTTTGGTGCACAGTGTTAGATCGCTCTGTGTAGAGAATAAATGATGGACAGTCTTGACAATGCCAAAAGTAAACCTGGGTAGATTGATCCCGGGTTTCAGGTTGGGACTGAGTAGACTGATCATGGGTGGCAGCAAGAGACTGGGAAGTGTGAAAGTTGGGCCTGGACTGAAACCCAGGAAACCTAGGTTGGAACCAGGTGGCAGAAAGGAATTCCAGGAAATCCAGGAGGTCAGAATTAGCATGGGCCAAGTGATAATGGTAATGGCGATGAAGATCAGATCTCCCCTCCTAAAAAGGGCACAATGAGTTGACTGAGCTGTGGATGAGAAAAACAGGAAAAGGCAATGGGATGCTTGGCCATATAAGATCGTAACCAAAGCTTAACAGGTAGCCAAGAAAGAGGCATTGGATTTCTTGAAGGCTTAAAGAAACCCAATTATGGGTAGAAGGAATGGCACAATGTGCCAAAGGGGACATAAACAAAAGCAGAACAGAGTGACCAGAACACAGTGACATAGTACGCTAAAGAGCAATGGAATGCAAAGCAAAGCTTGAGCAATGCTGAAACTAGGAAAGTGCAGAACTGCAGTAAACACAAAGCTTACTCATGATAAAAATAAAAATACTTAGGGAAAGGATAAGATGACATAAAATAATAATAAGGAGATCGAGGTACTTACACATGGTTGAAATGTTGAAAAAAAACAATGTGCAGATCTGAATAACCTGTGTGAACAGCTTGAAGGAATTAGATCAAATGAAGTTACACAGAAGTTGGTGCTTATACGAAAGCACCGATTATTTTTTTTTACAAACTCCCAAAGTGATCTGAAAATAGGGGGAATTAGGATGAGCAAAAATGATACCATCAGGGGAGGATGACATCAAATCTGGGGCAGTATCGGGACAAATGAGGAAATAATGGGAAATGAGAAAAATATGTAAATCAAGGCGGAAAGGGTTAAAATAGCTTAAAACCATGAAAATAATTGGAAATGACTCAGCATATGTCAATCAAAAGAGGAAGGCGCCATAAGGGCGCTAAGTGTATTTAACAAGTGGGAATTCAGAGAGAAATTTCAGACCAGCTGCTCTCTCAGACTTGACTGGAACTCTGAATAAAAAAGAATCTTGCTTCTCCTCATCTGCTCATTGATATCTTTTATTTTGACTAAGTATTTTGAGTGATTACTGAGTTATTTGTGTATGAACTAAGAGATAACCAGAGAAAAGAGAGGGACCTTATTTCCACCCAGCGTATGTCCGCTCAGAAAGGGCTCTGAATTCCGACAACCCCCCTATTGTGAACAGTGGTGTGTGTTAGATCACTCTGTAGTGCACAGTGTTAGGTGTTTGATCAATCTGTTCTGCACAGTGTTAGGTGTTAGATCACTCTGTGGTGCACAGTTTTAGATGTTAAATCACTCTGCAGTGCACAGTGTTTGAACACTCTGTAGTGCAGAATGTTAGGTGTTAGATATTTTTGTATTGCACGGTGTTAGGTGTTAGATCACCCTGTGGTGCACAGTGTTAGGTGTTAGATCACTCTGTGGTGCACAGTGTTAGGTGTGAGATCACTTTATAGTGCACGATTGTTTGTGTTGGATCACTCTATAGTGCACAGTGTTATGTGTTAGATAACTCCGCAATGCACAGTGTTTGGTGTTATATTACTCTGTGGTGCACAGTGTTATGTGTTAGATCACTCTGTATTGCACAGTGTTATGTGTTCCATTACTCTATGGTGCACAGTGTTAGGTGTTAGATTACTCTGTAGTGCAGAGTGTTATATGTTAGATCACTCTATAGTCCACAGTGTTATGTATTTGATCACTATGTTGTCCACAGTGTTACACACTCTGTATTGCACAGTGTTCTGCATTATTTTACTCTGTAGTGCACAGTGTAACGTTTTAGATCACCCTGTGGTGCACAGTGTAAGGTGTTGGATCATTCCATAGTGCTCAATGTCAGGTGTTAGATCACTTTATATTGCACAGAGTTATGTGTTATATTACTCTGCAGTGCACAGTGTTGGGTGTTACATCACTCTGTAGTGTACAGTGTTAAGTGTTAGATCACTCTATGGTGCACAGTGTTAGTTGTTGGATCACTCTGTAATGTACAGTGTTATGTGTTATATCACAATGTAATGCACAATGTTATGTGCTAGATTTCTATGTCATGCTCAGGGTTGTGTGTAAGATCACTCTGTGGTACACAATGCTATGTGTTAGATCACCCTGGTGTGAACAGTGGTGTGTGTTAGATCACTCTGTAGTTCACAGTTAGGTGTTGGATCACTTTGTAGTGCACAGTGTTTGGTGATATATCACTCTGTACTTCACAGTGTTAAGTGTAAGATCACTCTGTGGTGCACAGTATTAGGTGATAGATCTCTCTGTATTGCACAGTGTTAGGTGTTTTATTACTTTGTAGTGCACACTATTTGGTGTTGGATCACTCTGTAGTGCACACTATTTGGTGTTAGATCACTCTGTATTGCACAGTGTTAGGTGTTCTATCATTCTGTACTGCACAGTGTTATGTGTTAGATTACTCTGTAGTACACAGTGTTAGACATTAGATCAAAGCCAGTTATTTGCAATACATCTCGTGTTATACTTTTTCTCCCAACAGCGTTAAAATTCACCAAGATCCCAGCAGCCCATCCACTTAATTACACCAACACTCTCTCACACTCTCTCTCTCTCTCTCTCTCTCTCCCCCACACACCCACACACACACACACACACACACACTCTGTGCTCAGATACCCTCTAGGCAGCATTAACTCACACTATATTCATACAGTTATTACAGCTGTTATTTTATTGAAAGAGTGTTTATCCAGTGGGTGTAAATCTGTATTAATGAATTGTC
>JBCNYH010001740.1:0-14511 GCA_039654325.1 Tandanus tandanus | reverse complement strand
TATATGTGTGTGTATATCCCGTGCTTTGGGCGCAATCTACTCATAATATACTCTATCCACTTCAGCTGCGATTACTTCTAACCTCTGAGACCACCTGCGTCCTTATGTTTTGGGCAACATTTTTGTCTAAAATGTCCCACATGAGGCTAATACACACTAAACCTTAATTTAGGGATCATAAACTCTGCTGGTGGAATTATAGTGGTGTTTTGACTACATCATTCGAATCAACTTTACCAGGTCACGTAAAATTTGATGATTGGTGTGGTCATTTAACAGCCTTTGAAAGGTTAAATAACATATACACAAGATCTGTGTATAAACAGATCTTTAGTCTCTTTGTTGCCTCTCTCATTAATGCCCTCCTTGCCTGGTCTGTGAATTTTGGTGGACGGCCCTCTCTAGGCAGGTTTCTTGTGGTGCCGTATTCTTTCCATTCCGTGATGAAGGATTTAATGATGTTCTGTGGTATTGTTTGTGGAATTGCATCTGCCTTTATCACGAAAAGTTAAATATGTCATGCTATGAAAGCCTTCGGAAGCATTGCTCTTTTGTAAATAGGTGATGCCTCTAATGTACATTTTTCTGTCTATAATAAATATAACATGAATGTGAGGTTGCACATTAAATAGTAAAGGTTTTTGGAGTATAGTATATAGCTTTTGGAGTATTAATTAATTTGTTAATTATTGATTTTGGTTGTAGCTTGTAATGCAATAATAAAATGTTGACTCTTTTAATTAGATATGTTGTATGAATGTAACTTTCACATGCCGAGTAGGGGGTGGAAATAAAAAAAGGTTTAAAAAAAACATTTTTAATAAAATTTAAAAAATTGACATTTCTGGATGAACAAAATCCCAAATTTGTATCCCTGTAACTTAGACAATATAATAAATAGGTAAAAAACAAGCCCAGAATTGAATTCTTCTCTGGGTAGAATTCACACACATCATGTTAGCCTCCTGACTTAATTAACAAATAAAGCTGAAAGCAACAAGAGGGGGCCAGACCCAAGAAAGGGGCCAGGCCCATCAGGGCCACCAGGTAGACGTATAGTATTTTTTGCTTAGCAAGTTTTCCTAACTGTCACTTGGAAGTGCCCAATTAACAGCCATAAAAAGAGCTGTTTATATAAAATCTTGTAGGGGCTTTTGAGCCATTTTGACCCAACCATGTGCGACACCCATGTAGATGTATTCAAATCAGGCCCCCCATGAAACATGTCAAGTTTGGGCCCGGTTGGACATTGTTTATGTGAGTTACAGCAATTTCCTCTTCCATGGGAAGACATCAAAGCTCCCATGATGCCACTGGACAAGGACTCACTGTTTTTACGATAGAAAATAATCAAAGTTTTAGCAGTACTCTGGCCATATTTGAGGAGGATCTGGTCAACCTCGTAGCAGCAACACATCAAAACATAAATAAAAAATATAATTTTCTATTTTCAGTAAGTGGCACTATTACTGTAATCATATTTTGGCATGTAGATGTCTTTAGGCCAACATACTTATCAAACATGTAAAGTTTGGAGAAGATTGGACAATCTATATTTGTTACAACAGTTTCCTCTTTTGTGGCGAAACACCAAATTTGCCATGGCACCACAGATAGACCGTGTAACGAATCCTAAAAAGCTTTGCAATTTAACATCACAAAGGACTTTAGATGTCACACACCAAATTCGAAGTGTGTGACATCTAAAGTCTTTTTTAAAATTGCACACAAAACTCAAAATGGCTGACTTGCTGTTAGTTTTTGGGCATGGTTCCAAGAGGCTTTTTTGTACATCTTGGCATGTTACATGTGCCTAGAGAATTTCATATATATCTGTAAAATTGTACGCAGGGCTCCTTTTAAAAAATTTTTTAGGAGTCCCCCTTGAGCCAATTAGCCACACTCATGTCCCATCCATATCAGATATCAGCTTATGCCATTTATGATGTAAGTGGCACGCTTCAGAGCATCAGAGCACAACTACCACCTCAAAAATGCTGAAAGTACTTAGGGACTAATTATTGAAAGAGAGTTGCTGTATTTCATAAAAATCCAAGCACAACTTCTTTTAACATGGCCTGCATTTCAGGGTGTTGTGGAGACTGCTGACAACTCCTGAGCCCAGGGAGTTAGGTATTTGCTACTTTTAGTGAATTTTCAAGCATCGTAAAACCCCTCAAAAATGCAATTCTGTATTAGAGTAATATAATAATAAAAATAGCCACAAGCCGTGATTAAGGGCTGGCACCTTAGGTACAGCAATCTATGACATGTCATTAAACAGTGCACTTGCATCCAAAATGTGTAACAAATGTAGTGGATGTTTAAATATTCTAAGCATTCCCTCCATGTTACAGGTGGTACTGCTATACCTGAGTAATATTGAGTGTGGCCATATCATAATAAGCAACATAAAAAATCCCCAAACTACGGCAATTCTGCAATGAATCTTATGAACTGTTTCATAGTAATCTAACTGAATTTTTTTTTTTATCCTGCTGTATATGAAATAAATCTAATGAACTGTCTAGAGGAAGTATTCATGAAAACGCTATTTGTTTTGTTACAAGATAGTGCCACTATACCAGGCTGTCAATCTGGGCATGTAGATATCATTATAACCATTACAACCAATAGTTACAGTAAATCTGACATGAACCTGATAAATAATCAAGGTACAATATATTTATACTTTATATATACTTTTTTATTGGTGAAAAAGCCATTTTTTTATTGCCAGATGGTGGTGCTATACCAAATGGTCATTCTGGGCATGTGGATATGATCAAAACCATCATATCTAATAACCAGTAAAGTTTGAGCTGTCTGGCACTACACATGAAGACGTTATGAGGCATAACCTGTTTACAAGGTGAGACTCTTACATTTATTGTCGCCATTTTGACACTATGACAGATATCAAAAAGTCCTTTAAAAATTATCTTCAGCAACATCCTGACATCATCTGTACCTAATATGAAAACAACCTGAAGATCTGTAGAAGAAGTATTGCCAAAATGTCTGAAAAAGCCATGCTTTCTGTGGCCAGATAGTGGCATTATACCATGGTGTCACTAATCATGTGGATATAATCTTAACCATTATATCCAATATACAAGTTTGAACCATATAAGCCAGTGAATGGAGAAGTAATGATCCATTTCCTGTTTGCATGGTGAGATGCATAAATTAATTGTGTCACCATGCGAAATATCAAATTTATGCTGGCAAGTTAACATCAGCAACATCTTGACATCATGTATAACAAATCGGACAATTCCAATGAACCATCTAGGATAAGTATGTTAAAATTACATGTCAAAACACACATAATACAAAATTCCTCACTTTCTGTTTGGCGTGGCTAATTCAATATATTACGAAATTGTTTGTCTTGTTGAGACCCACATGCCCACCAAATCTGGTGCATGTGGGTAAAACTATATACCATTGCAAGTGAAAAAATGGTGGCACTGGAGAGTCAGGTGACACACCTGGGGCTAAGCCAAGTCCCTATGTAGCAATGACAAGGACAAATTTTATTAATTTTCACCTTTCTAAAACACCTCGAAAATAGCGGTCTTTTTTTTTTAATTTTCGAAAGATTCTCTCTGTGTGTATATATTTTATGTGACATTCTTGTGTCCAAGCGTCAACTGTCTGATACCATTGGGTCTTGAAATAATACAGAGGTCAGCAAAAGGGCTTTAAATACCAAGCTTTTGGTATGGCTAATGGTTCAGAAGCACATGGAATGAAATATAAAAAAATATATATTTATTTTTCACATATTAAAAATACTGGGTTAAAAAGGGGTGTGTATATTGCTTTAAAATTTTAAATATCCTGTTAAAAAGATTTTGGACAAAGATTATTAAACAGTAAACATGTCATGTTACCATGTTACATACCAAGTTTTGTGTTTATCAGGCCAGCAGTGAAAAAGTACGAGTATTAACGGTAATAACTGCATTATGTCACCATTACAACTTGTTTTTGAATGTAGTACCTTTTCTCTTATAAAGTAGACAGAGGTTACTAAAAGGGTTTTACTTATCAAGTTTTGTGTTGATCAGCTCAATAGTTTAGAAGCAAATGAGTATCAAATGTAAAATAAATAAATAAATAAAATAAAATAAAATAAAAGTGCCACCTTTACAATTTGACACAATACTTTGATGTTATTTGATGTAGCAACTTTTCCTTCAGTTTAGTCACAGCATAGCCCACAGGCCCTAGAACGGCAATTTTGCATCAATTGAAGTTACAGTCAAATGAGCAGAAGATTTACTATTATTTTTTTTTTACATATTAAAAATTGGCTTAATGATGGGCGTGTTCAAGTGCTTGTGGAATCTGTGTTTTTTATGGATTGCTTTCAAATTTTGCAACAATGAATGATATTAGCTCATCTGCATATTATATGACACAATTTCATTGACTTGTGGCAGCCTTGTTGTTTTTAAACAAGCAGATTTTCCTTTGCAGTTTACATTCAGAGTAGGCTTATGATGAGGTGTTTTAATTTTGATGCAAATCAGCTCAGCCATTCACAGTGTTATTTTTTTCTAAAATCATAATTATGGAAATTTGCTCAAAATACAATATGATGGACTTGAAAGATCCAAGAGACAAAATTGTTCCTTGGGGGCCTGGAACATGTGTACCAAGTTTCATGACTTTTGGTCAACTGCTTCCAGGGGCCAAAGTTCATCAACTATCAATGATAGCTGCCAGGTCATGTGACCTATGGACACAAAATTGTAGAGTATTGTTCAGAACATGACCTTCTACCATGCTACCAAATTTGCTGACCTTTCACTACATGATTTTGGTTTCATAGCCAAAAGGAAAAAGTGACAGAAGAATTTAACGTAACAAGTAAAAACAATGGAGTTCCAAGTTGGTGCATGGACTCCTAATAAAAAAAAATGATATCCCTAATTTTTAAGTAGCAACTGCTTAATTCCAAATTCAAAGTTATTGTCTCACTTGGCTCAATCACAACAAAATCTCCTGAGTGCATCCTTACAATGTTACTTGCTAACGACACCATATTCAGCCATGGTTGAACAGGTCTGCAAAGCCTACATCAGTTCTGAGTCCAGCTGGATGCACGTCTGTAAACTTTTGTGTGATCCGTGTTGTGTTCTATGGCTGTGCTTATTGAAGGAAGGGCCCAGACCACAATGGCTACTGTCTACTCCTTGACACCAACTGTACAAGTCAATAAAAAGAGAAATGCTTTGTAACATGCATCATCTTCCAATGACACAGGTCATCAAAGGCATCAGTGGGCAAGGCACGGACTAAGAGTGGTGCTAAATTATGCATTTTCTGTAGTTTGTGTCTAATGTAACTCATTAACAGAAAAATGTTGTTTAAATAACTGTCAAAAATAAATTAAATAAAATGTACAAAAGCTTCATGCAACTTGCTGTATAACATGGTAAATACAGTCACTATTTAACCTATTCTAATTAGTGAACAGACAAAAACACAAATACCTGTACAATAAAAGTCAATAAAAACCTGAACTGCTTTGTAACATGCAGTCTTTTCCACAGACACAGGTCATCAAACCCCTGTCAGTAAATAACACACGATAGACCCCTTAGGACTTGGAAACACATATTTACAGTAAAAGTGCATTTACACAGCTTTATATAGTTTTGACACAGGTGCTGCATGTTCACAGTCTTATTACTATTAAGAGATGCATATTATTCTTTTCTTTGTCTATAGAATGAGATATTAAGCTGTGACCAAAAAGATTAACCATACCATCCCTTAATGTGCAAAATCCCTTAATTAGTGTAAAAAACACCCCATTTTGCTTTTGGTTTTTCAAAATAAAAGCTTGACAGAAAAAATATTGACAGCATAGTTAAAATAAACGGACTTAAACATTCACCACAAAAAGATTCTTTACCTTTACTCAGGTTTTGGTGATGTTTCAACACAGAATTGAAGGTATAATTGTAACCTGGCTACATAAGCCAATAATTTATTTTGGTTACACTGGCAACGGAAGATGAATTACAGATATCTGGTCTCATTTTTTTTAACCAAAATGTTTTCAGTGGACGGTAAAAATAAAGGAATTGGCCTCACTGGTCAAATACTTTTGGTTGGGATGAATAATGATATGATATTATATGATACTTTTACCGATGGAACAAATCTGAAAATTGTGAAAAAACAAATGATATTCATGTCCCTTAGCTTGCATTTGATCTAAGATTAAGATCCTTATTTAATTTCGGGATGGACTGGTACACAAGGGATTTTCTCACTCTGATCTAAAAACTGTGGTACTCTGTATCTCTGGTTAAATGGTGACAATGTATATTCACATTTAAAAATGTGAATGGAATTAGACACAGAGTGTCACATCTGTAGCCAACTCTCTCCCCTATTCTCACACTCACACACACTCGTGACCTCAGGATAAGCAATTTGTGAGAAACTTTTCATATTTGTAGTGCCACAGTGGGCAGTGACCACCTAATCCAGATAATTAGTGTGTCATCACAAACAAAATTGTCAAGTTTCATTTTGGTAGTGTTTACTATGGCCAATATATGCAAGACTTTGTATTTTGTATGCTAGCTACAAAATGTTGTTCATTAATAATTAGCACATGTGTAAACTTATGACTAAATTATACAAGGCTTTGTGCATATTGGGCAAAAACTCTTGGAGTTTGAAAAAGTAGCATAATTTGAGATTTTACAAATTTTAAATGAATGTGGGTGTGGCCTACATTCGGTGGTTCAGCATAATTCAGAAAAAAGCAAGAATGTAAGAATTTAGCAGTTTAGAAAATAAACAGATGCATCAATCAAATGAATGATTTGATTACATACCCTTTTCTGCTGAAGCTTGTTAACAGCTTCTGAACGTCGCGGTGTTACTGTGGACACCTGTAACAGTGCTGGTTGCATGACCGCTGTCAAACCTGCAGTCATTTTTCATTGATGTGCTGAAGTTTATTCAAAACATCTTCGGTAAAATGGTCACTACTAATAATGGAATGAATGCTGGGTGCTTTCCAGTCTGCCCGTGTTCGTTTAACTCACCTAATCCATTCATCACACTTTTCTTTTTCATCTGGGTCAGGATGGAAAACTGAATGAACTAACACCATCCTGTGATGTTTTGCTGCAACCTGCCGCTATAAATCTTCGAGGCATGAGCACTGAACCAGGACTTAATCTATTAATAAATTTAAGGTCTTAAGAATTCATATCCTGAAATTCTCATGCTCACTCTGAGCATAGGATAAGAAATACTAGCATGCTAATGAATGTCAAGGCAGAGTGCTTGCCCCTGCTTTTGTCACATTTTTCTTGACATGTACTGCTTTCAGCAATACTTTATTCTGAACTGCACACAGCTTTTATCCACTGATTTCTTTACTTTTGTCAAAATTTAGCTGTTAACAAGATTCAGTAGGAAAAGATGTTAGCAAAACCATGTGCTCAAGTTAACCACCCAACCCACATAATGTACATTCCGTGTGGCTCTAAATAAACTTATATAATTATACAACCCGAATTCCAGAAAAGTTGGGATGTTTTTTTAAATTTTAATAAAATTAAAAAAGACTTTCAAATCACAAATGTGTATTTTATTCACAACAGAACATAAATAACATAACAAATGTTTAAACTGATAAATTTGACAATTTTATGCAAAAAATGAGCTCATTTCAAATTAGATGCCTGCTATAGGTCCCAAAATAGTAGGGACAGGGGCATGTTTATTATGGTGTAGCCTCTTCTCTTGTTTTCAAAACAGTATGAAGACATCTGGGCATCGAGGTTATGTTTCTGGAGTTTTGGTGTTGGAATTTGGTCTCATTCTTGCCTGATATAGTTTTCCAGCTGCTGAAGAGTTTGTGGTCATCTTTGATGTATTTTTGGTTTGGACTGCAGGCAGGCCATTTCCACACCCAGACTCTTTTCTGACAAGGCCATGCTGTTGTGATAGCTGCAGTATATGGTTTTGCATTGTCCTGCTGAAATACACAAGGCCTTCCCTGAAATAGACAGGAGGGGAGCATATGTTTCTCTAAAACATTTATATACCTTTCAGCATTCATAGTTCCTTCCAAAACATGCATGCTGCCCATACCATATGCACTTATACACCTCCATACCATCAGAGGTGCTGGCTTTTGAACTGAACGCTGACAACATGCTGGAAGGTCTCCCTCCTTTTTAGCCCTGAGGACACGGCATCCATGATTACCAACAGGAATGTTAAATTTGGACTCGTCTGACGATAGAACACTTTCCCACTTTGAAACAGTCCATTTCGAATGAGTCTTGGCCCACAGGACACGACAGCACTTCTGGACCATGTTCAAATGTGGCTTCCTTTTTGCATGATAGAGCTTTAGTTGGCACCTGCAGATGGCACGGTGGATTGTGTTTACCGACAGTGGTTTTTGGAAGTACTACTGGGCCCATTTAGTAATATCATTGACACGGTCATGCTGATGAGTGATGCAGTGTCGTCTGAGGGCCCGAAGACCATGACCATGCAATATAACGCTTCGGCCTTGTCTTTTACACACAGAGATATCTCCAGTTTCTCTGAATCTTTTGATGATGTTATGCACTGTAGATGATTAGATTTGCAAAGCCTTTGCAATTTGACGTTGAGTAACATTGTTTTTAAAGTATTCCACAATCTTTTTACGCACTCTTTTACAGATTGGAGAGCCTCTACCAATCTTTACTTCTGAGAGACTCTGCCTCTCTAAGACATCCCTTTCATAACTAATCAAGTTACAGACCTGATATCAATTCACTTAGTTAGTAGCTAGATGCTCTCCCAGCTGAATCTTTTTGAACTTTCTTGCTTTTTCAGCCATTTGTTGCCCTCTTGTCAACTTTTTTGGGACCTGTAGAAGGCATTTAATAAGAAATGAGCTCATTTTATGCATAAAATTGTAAAATTTATCATTTTAAACATTTATGTTATGTTATCTGTGTTCTGTTGTAAATAAAATATTGGCTCATGTGATTTGAAAGTCTTTTAGTTTTCATTTTATTCAAATTTAAAGAACGTTCCAACTTTTCCGAACTTCGGGTTGTAAATAAACTCACACGAAATGTCATCCATTTCAGAAACATGGACCCAGGCATCATTCAGGTTATTACCCTTGTAAAATTTCTGGGTCATAAAGCACAGGATATTTACACATGGCAATAATTGGCTGCTCCTCCATGTTGTTGTGAGCGGGACATTTAAACTCGTGTTTATGGTTTCCATACGGAAACATTATGTGGAAGTCTGTGTTTGGAAGCGTCTGTCAATCAGCAGTATCTTTAAGCTCTGACTGGTAATCGCTCGACTCGTGTCACGTGAAAGTTCAGCTCAGAGGAGTTGCCCACTTCATGTTGCACAAGAAGATTTCGCTTCTTGTTGCCTCTTGTTGCCCGTATCCCACACGATCATTTACTTTGCATGGTTGTTTGCCACCTCTCACTTCCTGTGTGAACAAGGCTTTACAGGACATTCATTTTCAGCAAAATACACATCATATGAGTTCTGGAATTTATCTACAAATCTGAATTTTTCACCAAATCTAAGACTGTTAAATCACTTACGCTCACATAATTTTTGGTGTTACCTTAATCTGAATTTACCATTATTGTCTCTCTGAGTATGTTAAAAATAACTGGTAACTTTTCTTCTATTTTTCTAAATATATTTCCTATTCATATATGACATATTTGACACACTATATTGCTGTTTACAAGATGCATTAAAATCCTACAAGCTGTGTATTCTTAAATTACTTGCATTTAATTATTTCTTATTTTCTAAAACCCAACCATAATGCATTAACACAATAAGATAAAGCCAATGTCAAAAAGTATTAATGATCTAGTAATTATTCATATAGGTTAAAAATACCTGATTTTGCTCATCTCGTCCAATAGCAGACCTGATGAGCCACTCTGTTGTAATGCTCCCTACATATGCACCCTAGGAAGTGAGCTAGACCTATTTTCTTGTAAGTAATCCCCAATGTTACTGTCTTTAGTGTCCTTTAATCCTGTCTCACATTACAAAGCTTGTATCAAATAAAATGCAATTAAACAAAGGAATTGAATCATATTAACAATATTTTATTATAATTCATATATCAATGTTATTATCTAACAAAGTAAGATAAACTTTGTCCCTTCAAACATCTTTCTTGGACACAATACGTCAAGCAGCAATATACACAATTATGCACACACAACATATTCAATCACACATTCACATACTTCATGGTACATCACATATACTAGCATCATCATTTCAATAAAAATGGCTTGCATGCTTTACAACCTGTAAGCCTAATAGCCACTTTATTTATAATTGACTTACTAGGGCATACACTTTAATAGTTGCTGTTAGCCTTTTAATTTTAGAAACATTCTGTTTAATTTTAGAGCCTATATTATTGTTGTTAGTATATATTTTAAATATGGTTAAAAAATCTATAGACTTTGATTACCGACCTTGGCAGAATATGGGGCCTTATCTGAATTAATGAGGCGATAAATTACAATATTCATAAGTAGTGACTGCTCAAAAGCCTCCCAGATTGCAATTTTTGTAAAAAGCTGTCTTTAATATCTATAATTTTTCATTTTGTTTCCTATTACATTCTAAAAAAATTGTGAATATGGTGAGATATAGAAAATAATAGGAAAATTACCCTATACTACTATCATCATTATTATTATTATCGCATACACTCAGAAACTGTGAAGATGACTTGATATAAGGTGATATAAACTCTTACTAAAATGATTTAGGACTACAATTACTATTACAGTTATAAGATAACCAAGTAGATTCATGTTACACTATAGTGAAGTTTCTGCTACATGGTTTGTATTTTTATCTGGTTTCACCCAAATGAGGAGATGGGTTTCCTTTTTGAGTCCGCATCCTCTCAAGGTTTCCTTGTGTCGACTGAGGGAGTTTATTTTTGCCACCGTCACTCCGGGCTTGCTCATTGGGGATGTGTAGGGTTTGTAGAAGAAATGTTTAAATTATTATTATTTTTTTTAAATATTGTTTTTACTATGTAAATCTGTTTTGCAAAACTGTCAATAGTGAAAAGCGCTATACAAATAATTGAATTACTACTATAGGCATCATAAATTACTGAAAAATCAGCAGGTCACACAGAAAGACATGAAATACCTCAATGTTGCTGAAGCTAATTCATTGTGGAACTTATTCAATGGTTGTATTTTCAGTTGGGCATTAGTGAATTGGTCTTTGGGTGCGGGTATGGTACTGTATTTGACACCATTCAATTTGAGTTTATTTGATTTATTTTCTCTTTTCAGGGGGAGAAAGGAGAGCCAGGTGTGATGGGAGAAGTAGGACATAAGGGGGAAAAAGGGGATGCAGTATGTGATGCACAATCTGTCATGTTCTCTCTCTCTCTCTCTCTCACACACACATTAATGAACTTTTTTTTGTTTAGTATAAATCAATAACTGCCTCCTCTCACAGGGTCAGCCTGGTCAAGAGGGCGCACTTGGCATTAAAGGGCAAAAGGTATTGCTTGTTTGTTTGTTTTTGTGTGTGTGTGTGTGTGTGTGTGTGTGTGAGAGAGAGAGAGAGAGAGAGCGATTGTGTCAAAACCAGTTTTATTGTCTTTTTAACTAATTCATTGTAGTTTTTCCATTATTTCATAAGGGCGAAGTTGGCCCCAGAGGTCCCCCAGGTCCAGTAAGTCTTTAGACATCTCTCTCACACACACACACACACACACACACACCACACACACACACATCATAGTGGGATAATCAGCTGGGATGTGGTGGAAAAATAAATGCAGTCTTATATTACCTTAGACAGTTTCGAATTGCTAAACCTTTTTACATGCATACAACTAAACAATTTTTATATACTAAAATCTCAGGCTAAAATGTCATTCAACAGTATGCATTTACTTAATGTTTTCAGCTTGAAACATATAGATTTTTTAAATAGAGTTACTTCAATTACAGTGCTTTGTTCCCTTCCAAACCACAAGTTTTACATAAAAACACAGACAAACTTAACCTCTTGACAGTTAGCCAAGTACAAATAAAAAAGTGGAATTTAGATGTGTTAGTAAAATTCCTTTTGCAAGATTAAGTTGGAAAAAAACATGACTTGCAGCATGCCCTAAAGATCAACAAGTCACAATGTTCAGTTTGTCATCAAGCTGTGACATAGATAAAGCTAGAAAACACACTGCCTTCATAAATACAACAGACCACATAGACATGAATTTAAAATTTCTGTAATAAAGGCTGGTAAAGTGTTTACAGACTGAAGTAAGGTTTGTATAAACTACAGACAGCCACTTTCTAGTTTTTACTAAGGTGTAATTTAAGTGCCTGGCAGATTACCATAGTAGCTTCAAGTAGTGCTTTAGTGAATATTTTAAATTTTTTTTAATCCTGACCCCCAAATTATAACTCCCTACAGAACTTTCATACATATAACCGCTTCTAAGGCTGAGTTCCCAAGAGACTCACAATGGTAATGTAGCTAATTTGCTCATGCTAATATGTAGTTAATTAGTTTATTCCATTTTTAAAATCCTTTCCTGGTTATTTCTTTATTGATGTTGTGCACATACTGTAGGTGCAATGAATTAAGATGGACCTAAGTACTTTGTAGGCACATGAGGTCTGACACACCCCAGAAACTTAATGCACACTGATAACTGGCTGTTATTTGGTTACATCGTAATACAGATTAACTACATATTCGGCATGACTATCAGGAGCTCCATTTTTTCAGCCATTATACACGTGATATTCATTTAATTAGCATATAATTTTGCAGCAGAGAAAAATGACAACATCCCTGTTCATATATTTAGAAGTTTGTAATTGAGTTTGTACATACCATAAACAAAGTCTGTGCTGTCTGTTCTGTGCTTCATTGCAGGTGATGACAGCTCATGGGCTCAGACACCTCTCTGTACCAGTAGGTTTGCTCTTTACTAATGTATTAATTCTACAAAAATTGTTATAATTTTTATCAACCAGCATTTTTTAAGGAAGGGTTCAGTATTTTTTAAGGAAGGGTTCAGCATTTTGCCTTGATGGCTTGCCCTGTTGATTGGAAATAGAGAGATTAATGTGCCCTGGGTTGATGAGATTTACCTGTGTCACTACAGATCAAATAAGGTAGTCTGTTGCATTTCATTTCTGATTATCTCTGATTACCACAAGGTTAATCAGTGAAGTAACCAAAATGTGTGTGAAAACTGGATAAAATTATGAAAAAATGATTTCATTTCCTTTATAATTTATATGCCTTATCATATATCTTGTTTTATCTTACATAATGTAACTAGATATAGTATAATTATAAAATTTGAGTTTGATAATATTTGCTCTGTTTAAATGCAGCTTATTTGAAAATGTGCATACAAAATTGAGAGTACATTTCACGGCTATAAATGTTGATAAAGGCTGAAAACAAACCTCATTTTCTTTGTATCACCTTAGAGTGAAGCAGGGGAGAAGGGTGAGAAAGGGGAAAAGGGAGACCTGGTGAGTGTCCATAAAAGAACATTTGCTTGTAATAACTAAGAAATCAACTGCATATTCATATAGTGCATAATATATTCAGTGACATCCACCAAGTCTGAGGTACATGACAGTATATACTACATGGACATATCAGCACACAAAAACAACAACAAATGATAAATGATTATAAATTAATAAAATTATATTTTTATAGTTTATTGATTGATTTATTTATTTGTATCAGGGCTGACACAGGCAAGCTCACAGTGCAGACAGAGGCAGAACTTAAAAGCTATTCATTTTGCTATTTTTATGTGGAGTCATAATAAAGCAAGCTAAAATTAGATTTTTGTAGTTTATATTCACATAGTTTAACCATGACAGAGATTAGTCAGGTGAACTTTGGACTTTATGCTGAGTAAAATGAGAAAAACCAAAATAAATTGAGAATTTTATGGTTTATTTTTCCATTTTATGATGCAAGCATGATGATGATGATGATGATGATGATGATGATGCCTGCTTGTATGACCATGACAAACTGTAAGGGTTTGTCATTTTGATTCAAGTATTACCATCCTAGAATAATTATTTATAATCCAAAAATAGCAGACCACTCAGATTGCCCTATTCTCTTGTAGTATATACTAAAGATAATCTTAAATGACGGGTACAATGCACTTCGGGATGAAAAGAGAACAGAGATACTTGATTACATCACTTTGTATAGATTCAGTGTAATTTCAGCAAGGTGCTGGTTTCAAGTGGAAAAAAGACACCCAACATTAGAAAACAAGCAATGTTACATTACAGAATAGACACATACACAGTAGAAAGCACTTACAGTGGGTATACAAAAAATCTAAATAATACACTGTGTGCACAATTATTAGGCAAGTGAGTATTTTGACCATATCATCCTTTTTATGCATATTTCCCAACTCCA
>JBCNYH010001669.1:0-14524 GCA_039654325.1 Tandanus tandanus | reverse complement strand
AATCGGTTAAACACATCGCAAGTGAATCGGTTAAACACACCGCAGGTGAATCAAGTGAATCGGTTAAACACACCGCAGGTGAATCAAGTAAATCGGTTAAACACACCGCAGGTGAATTAAGTAAATCGGTTAAACGCACCTCAAGTGAAGTTGTCTGGAACGCATTAATGTGTTTTCTATTATTTCTTATGGGAAAGTTCACCTTGCTATATGAAAAAGAGGTCATGAAGTATTTGTTTCATAACAGTGTAGCTGAGTGGTCATTAATATCACATCAATTGATGTCTTGGTTTCGAATCTAACCACTGTGACCAGAATCAGACCAAAAAATAATGTCAGAAAGAGGTCTTGTATTTGCTGGGTACGGCCTTATGCCTTACGCAGAGATATCTCCAGTTTCTCTGAATCTTTTGATGATGTTATGCACTGTAGATGATGAGATCTGCAAAGCCTTTGCAATTGGATATTGAGGTACATTGTTAAGTATTCCACAATTTTTTAAGCACTCTTTCACTGATTGGAGAGCCTCTGCCCATCTTTACTTCTGAGAGACTCTGCCTCTCTAAGACATCCATTATAATAGCTAATCATGTTACAGACCTGATATCAATTCACTTAGTTTCTAGTTGCTAGATGTCCTCTCAGCTGAATCTTTTTGCACTTTCTTGTTTTTTCAGCCACTTGTTGCCCCTGTCCCAACTTTTTTGAGACCTGTAGCAGATATCAAATTTTAAATGAGTTCATTTTGTGCATAAAATTGTAAAATTTCTCAGTTTAAACATTTATGTTATCTATGTTCTGCTCTATATAAAATATTGGCTCATGTAATTTGAAAGTCCCAACTTTTTTCGAATTCGGGTTGTACCTTTCTGAACCAACTGGGCACGGATTTTTTTGATGGCGCTAGTTGGGGAACCTACCCGGTCATAGGGTAGGTAAAGGAGAAAAAGACGCAGTCTAGGACGTCTGTTGTTCCAAATAAAGCAGGTAAAGCTTTTTTTTAGTGTGGAGAAAAAGCAGGCTGGCAGAGGGAGCGGAATTGATTGAAACTGATATAGGAATTCAATATTAAAGTGCCCTGTCATTGAAATGGGCATTGAGCTCCATCTGTCTAGTAATTCTATTTTTTTCATCAGAGGGTCGTAATTGTTTGATATAATGTTTTCAAAGTTAGGTGTTATTGTAATTCCCAAATAATTAATCTCCTCTGGGGGAAAAAGCAAACCGTGTGGGAATTATCGGGCATTCTCTCTCATTCCTGTTTAATTATAATAAAGCACTTTTACAGCTATTGAATTTATAGTCAGAGAATTGTCCAAATACTGATACCAGTGGAGTGATCCTGTATTGGTTCAAACACACAATTAAAATCACCACCAGTAATATACTGACCAGGGTACTATGACAAAGAAAGCAAGATATTTTGATAGAAGGAGTGTTCATCACTGTTAGGACCATATAGACTTACTGAGTTTCAGATAGCAGATACTATATCCACTTCACAGTAAATAGTACTCTTGTGTTAATGCTAGAGCAAAATGCTTCTGAGTGGGATAACAGAATAGGAGGATGTCTCTATTTAGTTTTATTTATTTTTAATAATTATGATTATTTAATAATCTATTATTTTTATCTGTTCTTTTTGCAAATTTTACATTTTTTGTTTATTTGCCTTTTAAAGAATTCTTACTCATTAATCTACTAAACCTGGGGTACATACTGTAAAATATATGCATAAATGTGTGTATTTATAAATGTGTATTTGTGTATATGTATAAGTGCATATAAGTATAAATATATACTGGGGTTGTTATTTGTTAAATGTTTATTTTAACGTTTTATAATTGGCAAAAATCAATAAACAAAATGTAAAAAAAAATGATGAAAGCCAGTGTTTTTTTTTTTTTTTTTACAGTAACATTATGGGTGTGTTAATATAAACAAAGAGTAAATATTAGACATTAATTCTAAGTGTATATTTACTTACAAGATTTATTATTTTTACAGTTTTAATATTTTTTAAGTAATCTATTTTTACTATATAAATTGACATAAATCAACAGACAATATAAAATAAGATACTAATATGAGGTTAATGTTCTCAAAGTAGAAGTAAAATATTCAGAAAGAGGAAACGGATATATTAAAGGTATTTATAGTATTATGTGATTGCATACATCACACCTACTGTTACTACTCACTGTTTAAATGTTTAATCTGTGTGAATCTCATATCGTTGAACTCTTGCAGTAATTTGCAGTTTTTCAGCAGATTATTTCTCTACATTATGCATTACAGTTGTTTCTCTGTTATAAGCAGTCGAAATTGAAGGGCCAGTGTGCCTTTTCTTGAGTCAGAAAAATTGCCAATATGCATTGTAAAGAAGAGATAGAAAGAACGCAATTTTCGTATTCCTTCTGCTTTAAGTTGGGAAACCACTTTATAAAACACAGTTTTGAAAGTTTCCCAGAATTTTTCCCAGGTGGAGCGATTTGCTTCCTCGTATGCGACACTGGTGTAACACCTTCCTCCATTCTGTCTCACCATCATGTCTATCTTCTCCAGGAGCTCACTGACCTGCTGTGTGTTGTTTGGATTTTTATTATTAAAGATCTGATACCTTCTTCCACACTGATCTAAAACCTTTTTGATGTATTGATTACTGCAGGGGTTTCCTACATCATTTCCTGCCTCATCTCCATGAGTGAAAACGACAATCATATGTTTTGTCACTTCTTCACCAAAAACCTTCTTCATCCTCGTGATTATCTCCACTTCCTGTTCTGTAAATCTCCCGTATTTAAAAACCAAAATGAATGCATGAACCCCTTCTTGCGACAGATAAACACTCCTGGCTAGCTCTTTAGCTAATTCCTTTTCTGACATTTCAGTATCAAAAAACCCTGGTGCATCAACTACACGTACATGTTTTCCATTGATCACTGCGTTCTCAGCTTCACACTTTTTAGTTACAGAATCTACACATGAACATGCTTTAAATGTGTTTCTTCCCAAGATGATGTTTCCTGTTGCACTTTTCCCAACACCTGTTTTCCCCAGTAGTACAATCGTCCGTTTCTCCATTTCCACAGATCTGATCTCTGTCTCGTTTCCTGAAGCTGTTGGTACAGAAAAGAACATCATAATGAGCAGCTCAATCCATGATGAGGTTCAGTAATTACAGCTCAGAGAAAGGAGGATTTAATGAAAAAGAGGAAAATGAATCATTAAATTAAAGTAAAATGTGTAAAATAATAAAAGATTACTTTCTGATACTTGTAACTTGATGACAAAGAAGAATAAAATAAAAAAAAAAACAAAGATTAATTATTTATATGTTTACCTGTATTTTTGATGTTGAGACGTTGTGGTGAAGATCTGATCTGAAACTTCACGTCCTTTATGAAATTTTTTACATTATTTACTTGATCTCTTTTCTGCTGAAGTGAATCCCGAAGTTCTGTGTTCTGCAGATAGAGTTTTAGTGCGTCATCAATAAAAATCTTTACTGTGTTATTGGTGACACTTTACACCCAAATATCAGCAGTTATAGATTTTAAGTTTTGGTATCACTCAGAAGGTGGATTTGCTGTCTTTCCTGGAACAGAGTTTTCATTTCCAGCCCCACATTTAAAAAAAGATGTACGAAACAGAGGAACAGGAAATTGCTCCGGACCACCAGCAGAGAGCATTATCTCCTAAAATCTGGTCTGAACATGACGTCTATATTTACACTATACAAGTGCAACAGGTAGGGCGTCACGGTGACGCAGTGGTTAGCATGTCCGCCTCACAGAAAGAAGGCCTGGGTTTGATTCCCAGGCTTGGGTGTTTATGTGTGGAGTTTGTATGTTCTCCGGGTACTCTGGTTTGCTCCCACAGTCCAAAAACACACCTAGTAGGCTGACTGGCTGTTCCAAATCACCCTTAGGTGTGAGCGTGAGTGTGAGTGTCAATGGTTGTTTGTCTATGGTTGTGTGTTGGCCCTTCGATGGCCTGGCGAGCTGTCCAGGGTGTACCCTACCCTTGGTCAGAGTCGTCTGAGATGGGCACCAGCCTCCCCGCAAGTCCCATTAGGATTAAGCGGCTTAGAAAATAAATGAATGAATGAAATGAGACAGGTTTTTCAGGATGTAGGGGAGAGCGGGGCTGGTTCTAACACGTTTTACTAAATTGCCCAGAATTCTAAATACAATACATATACAAACAGTTTCATGGGGGTTTCATACAGTTGCAGGTATTGTTTAATTATTTTAAGGTGTATTTGAGGACAAGATACATTATTTATACTCTAGTGTATTTTAGTATGTTTGATCAGATGTTAAAACTTACCCTGTGTATGGGGTTGGTTCTAATAGTATTGGACCAAGTGTATAATGAGTTTGAGGCACAGAAGAAACACACACTGACATAAAATAAATATATTATTAAGATAGTATTATGCATCATCATTTCATCATGGTTCATTTTCTGAACCGCTTAATCCTAATTAGGGTCACGGGGAGGCCGGCGCCCATCTCAGCCTACTCTGGGCCAGGGCAGAATACACCCTGGACAGCTCACCAGGCCATTGCAGGGCAGAAACACGCTGACGGCAATGCAGCCTACTCTTTACAAAAGACAGCAATGGTTCTGGTACATGCCTCTCACCACAGACAGTGAGAGACATGGCTGGCCTTTGATAACCCAGTTAGCTGCACTGGGGGGACAGCAGTGACAGCTCAGTGATAGTGATGCTTGAACCCCCGACCTTCGGATCAGTAAGCCAGCACCCTACCACCAGGCCACCTCTGTTATTAATATTATTAACATATATACAAATATAATTTTATTTAAGAATCCCTCTGGCTAAATCTACTATTCTACTTCGAACTAGTGACTAAATACATGGCCTACTGATCAAACAGTAGACCCTATAAGATAACTTTATTACAAGTAAAACAATGTTAAACAGACTGAAACACATAATGTGACTAATAATGTTAGTCAAAGGAAGGCATTAACTGAATCTATAGATAAAGATAAAAATTCCCGGTTTCTCATCAGAACTTTTTGAAAACCTTAATGTGGCACGTGTTTTTTTTGTTTGTTTTTTAATAGAGAAATGAGGTGACTGTTGAAGCCCAAAAGCTTTAATGTAGGTAAAGTGACTAAAGCTATACAATACACCCTAGATGACCAGTCTTTTACATGCACATTTAACATGCATTAAACTCTGAAACTCTGAACAACGTGTATAGAGCAGGAGCCTTGCAGCTCCAAAATACAGACTATAGAACTATTTCAAACAGAACGAAACCAATCTCAAAATGACAATCACACCGTCTAACTGTCGTTTTTACCTTGTCTGAGGGGTTTTCCAAGGTTTTGAGTGTGGTTTTTCGGGGGTGGGGTGGGGGGGGGCGTTTGGGGGATATATATATTAGATGCTGCGCCAATTCCCGGGTGCGGGCGCTGCTGAGAAACTGAAACAATTTTTTTTTATCCAGCCAAATGGTCCATGTACCTAGTTTAAACATGTAGACATAGACATCAGATCCTAATAGGCATACTCACAGTCATCTGAATTACAATTCTGGCAGATGTATGATCACTGTGCTGGCATATTTATGCATTCTTCATGTGAGCAATCCTTGCAAACAACACATTGGATCCATCCCTCCCCTGATTTACTATTTGCGTGGTTACATACAGACAGGCAGAAACTTTCATCTTTGCCTGAAGGCCCTTCATTATATTTCAGTTTCTTGTTGACTCGTTTAGGTGTGGTAGCTTTGTTTGATGATATTTTGGCAAATGTTCATAATTTTGTATCTACTTGGTTTGCTGACTTACTGATGATTTCTGTTTTGTTCTGTTTTGTTCTGCTTCCCTTTTTTGTTCTTGCGTTTAGCTTCTTCTGCAAGTGCCAACATGCAGTTTTGGAACTTGCCCCATCTGTTTTGTTAGAACCAGCCCCCACCCATTTGCTAAGCTATTTCATCCCAGCCTTTCTCCTTAAAGTTACATCTTTGTAAATTAAGCAAAACAAACCAGTATTTTGATCATCTTCAATGAAACAGTTGATCAAACCTACCTAAGTTTGTTTACAAAGGTGTTCATAAAATACTGACAACTTAACGTTTTACTTACATGGCCAAAAAACAAACGTTTTGGCACAGTTTCCTTAAGGTAATTTCTTTTGACCCCAAAGTTCACAATGCTATAATGCTGCCCTCTTCCAAATATTTGCAGAGAAAATACCAATGTGAAAACTTACCCCTGTTAGAACCAGCCCCACTCTCCCCTATTTAGATTTTACTGTGTTGTGTCAGCTTCATTTATTACTTTGTTTGAAGATTTTATTTTATTAATTTATCCTAAAAACAATACAATATAAACATTTTGTTAACATTTTCTTGATTATCCATGTATATAAATCCTGATTTACCTTCTCCGCTGTGTATATAAAATGTTTTAATTTATTAGTTTGTTAAAATAATTATTTTAATTCTTTAAATAAAAGACAATAATAAATTTTATATAAATATATTTCCTTGGCTATAAATATAATGGAGAACAAAAGTAAAATGTTCATCCTTAGAATTAGATTTAAAAGCACCCACCTTTAGTTATTGGCTGAATTCTAATAGGTCTTAAGGATAGACTGTTTTTCTCGTACAGCTCACACTGTGCAGCTTATTTTACTTTCTCTTTGGTCAGCCTAAGCTCCACCCACAGAAAGATATACCAGCTGGGAAAGTTCAGAAAAGTGTTCACGTGATTTATAATCAGTGGAGAGGAACTATAGTGATGTGGCTTTTTGTTTTCTTTTAGGGTTTTTACAATATTTTTTTTTTTCCAAAAATGTTTTTGTATTTGGAAAAGATTAAATATTTTGTTGTTGTTGTTGTTATAACGATAGAAAATGAAGGAGAGAGGATTACTCAGATCAACAAAAATGTGAATTCTATTTTACTGAATCTACCCATATTATTCCCCCTTACTAAAAAAACTAAAGGCCTAAGCCAATGGAAATGTGTGACCAAGCATGCCAATGGAAAGTTTTTATTTATTCATAACACCACGGTAAGCCATTTTAACTTCACATGCAGGATTTCAGCAGTACAGTAGATCATTTGTTAGCACTGTCACCTCACAGAAAGTACATTCTGGATTTTAAACTCTCATTTAACTAAGGCCTTTCTGTGTGGAGTTTGCATGTTTTCACTGTGTCTGCATCTGTTTCCTCCCACAGTACACAGACTTGCACATTAGGTCAAGTGGTAATGCTTAATTGTTCATAGGTGTAAATGTGAATGTGATTGGTTGGTTGTGTCAAGTGTATGGCACAGTCTGCATATACATGATGGTTTGTTATGGTCTGTGTGACGCAAATCCCATCATCAGACAATGAGTGTGTGGCTCTCTGCTCACTCCAATTGTGTTCACTAATCTACAAGGGCACCAAATGTGTGTATGTGATGAACAACTACAATAGAAGCTACATGAGAAGTGAGTCTGTCTGGTCCACTTTACAAACACTTATAAAATTCCTCTGTAAATATCACACAGACACACAAATGTGCAGTAATTCATGGAGGGATATTTTAAAAGAAAGATGCCACAAGCACACTTTTTAAGTGAAACATTACATGTTCGTTCCAAAATAGGCTTCCCTGGTACTCGCCACCCAACAGAAAAAAAAGCCTGTCCCCTTCCATCAACACAGTAGGATTACCACAGCACATGCATCAACAAGTAAGGATCTTACCTCAATAACTGGCAGCATCTCCTCTGTAACTTATGCAACCTCCGACAGTACAAACCACAATTTTCTGTAAAGTTTATCTACAACCTGATGTGACTAAAGGCAGTAGCACAGCAAACTTGTTACAGCATCTCAGACACAAGCACAGCCGAGTAGCAGGATTACCTCCGTGAAATAAAAATTATACATACAGTACAAATTACAAAACACAAAAAAAATTTCTTCAGGTATTCCAGACACTTTTTTCTTTTAAAAGGATTTTTTATCATTAGATGTTTTTTTTTTTTTTTTTTTGTTTGTTTTTTTTTTTTTTTTTAATTATTATTTTAAATTTTACTGATCCTGAAGGTGAAAGTGTAGTGAGTTGTTTCTAAGCAGCACTCAGGGAACAATTTCAGTTCTAAATCAATGAAGAAATGTATTTACTTCCTCTCTGTATTGATATGTTCAAATTTATTTGAACAATGTCCTTGCTTTAAATTTTTATTTTATTTTTTAAGCCATATCACCCAGCCCTAGACCTGTTTCCGCCACAACCTGAACTTGGATAAGTAAAGAAAATTGATGAATGTATGGAAAAATTGTTGTGATGTAAAGCTAATAATTAAAACTAGAAGCACATGGGGAGCACAAAGCCAAATAAAAAAATAAAAAGTACACAATACCCTCCTGCTGGGCCTGCTGTAATACCACACCCTTAAACTTTCTCAGGATAAAGAGTCTATAAAAAAATTATTTGATGCAGCATTTGATCCAAATCATCTATATAAAGCAATGCAGTATTACTTGAATCGCACACTTCCCTTCCAAAATATAAGAAAATGTAAAAAAAAAAAAAAAACGTTTCAAATAAAGTTGAAAGGTCACTGTTTTGATTCCATGACCGGCAGGAAAAATGTTTGGCGGCAAGGGAGTGCCCCCCAACCCTAATCCACCTTCAAGGCTGAAGTGCCCTTAATCAAGCCACTTAATGCCCAACTGCTCTCTGGGCACTGCAATGTGGCTGCACACTGCTTCTGTGTGTGTGCTCATTGTTTACGTGTGTGTGCTCACTTAATGCAGAGCCAAATTTCCCTTGTAGGATTAATATAGTATATATAAAACATATATATTAATTATTTAATAAAAAAGCTGCTAACAAACAGACCAGCAAACAAACATATTAACAAAACCTTTTTTTTGTGGAGGTAAAAAAATGGTTAGTGTCTGTGCATTTCCAAATTGCTGAAACAAAATGAGTCACTACATATTTTTGCACTGCCTACAGGAGACCATAATGTCAGATCACAGCAACAGGACCGCAAGGTGCTGAGGGGTGCCATCTAGCATGTTTGCACCACCCTAAGCTCATCTTCACCTGCTGTGAGCTTTCCCATGCTGTCCTTAGCAAGATGGGGCTGCAGGATGCCAATGAGGCCCTCACTGAGGTGTTTGATCTTGCAGGGGGTGGCCAGAAGATGAGTAAGCAGCACGGCTGCTGTTGCTCCTGATGAGTCAGGGTCAGTTTGCCACCATGCAGCTTCCCCCACCTCCCAGCTGCACTATATAGAGCTGAGGTGGACAGTGCTCCAACAAGTGGGCTGCTGCTCAGAGCAGCACCGTCAGTGCTTTCAGTCACTGTTTTTTTTTAAAGAAGCCAGCCAGTCTTTCCTCTTTGCCCACCAGCTTAAGGACACCTGCCAAAAGTGGTTGGTTCCCATTACCGAGCACAGCATGGAGGAAGTGCTTGATGGGATGGTGCTGTAACAGTTTATTAGTGGGAACAGTGAAGTGCATGCAGTACCATCGGCAAGCATAAAGTACTCAGAGGATCATCTGGTAGCATTTCCAGCGGCCAGCGAACATCCCACCCATTCTTTTTCACCCCATATTTCAAGTGCAGTCATTCATGTCCAGCAGAACCAAGGCAAAGCCTGGGCAGACTCGTAAGTGTAATCAAAAACCAGGCTGGTTCATGATCAGCATTACCCTCAGAATTAGCCACGCTTATCAAGATTATGGACATATCCTGACAGAGCATGAATGTGCAATGTAGTTGTTAGTATTCAAGGGAGTACATCAGGCATTGGTGGATACAGGCTGTAATCAAACGTTTATCCATCAGAACATGATTTAAAGCAGGTCTGTGAAAGGTGAATGGTGAATCTGATCTGTCATTGTTAATGGTTTACTATAATGTTTTTGAAAGGAAGAATTTAAATAATTTTACCTGTTGCAAGCAAAACATCTGTCAATTCAGAGAGTGATGCTTTGCTAGGTGACACACTTCTTGTGCTATGAGCTAAGAACACAGAGGTATTATTTCCAACTCAATTCAGCATCCAATAGTGCCAGTACAACTCCATTATGAGAATTTGTTTAATGCATTTAATGTAAGACACACTCGGTTTCGAGGAAGTTCTGAGTGGTTTTGTGTATTCAATATAGTGTTTAAATGTCTTGTATACACAGCTTCACATTATTAAACATTTTTCATCTTACAATTGTTTCTTCGTTTGGAGATGGGATCACTGTATGTACATTAGGAGTGGGGAAGGGCGTGTTTTTGTTTTGTGGTTCTGTTCTGTGGTGAACCCCTCCTCGTCCTCCTCTCCCTCCTCTCCCTGGATGGGATTGCCTTATTTACTATGTCAGTATTTCCATCTTCATTTATAAATTAAATGACCAATGTTGGTAATAATGGTCATGTCCCTCTGTTTGGTTCTACTGTGAGGTTCCTGAGCTGGAATATTAAGGGTTTGGGGAGTCATTTAAAGAGATCACGTGTGTTTGCACATCTAAAATGGCTTAAGGCTGATAACTTGATTCGTACAAGAAACACACATGCGTATTTAAGACAAAGTTATGTTAAAATGCCAATGGATATCCACAGTTTATGAACAAGTTATTTGTACAGTTTCCACCTTTTAATGATTCTTGTTCATATTTTGGTGATGATATGAATTGTGTAATTGGTACAAATTTAGACAATTCTAAGCCTCACACTGTGGCAGCATCACTAATGTTTAGAACTTTCTCAGATTTTATGTTGTTTGTATTGAACCATGCCAATTTTGTAATTCTAACACTAAGGAATTCTCATTTTTCTGACAGCCAGTGTGAATGGTTGTGTGTGTTTTGGCCAAGCAATGGTTTGGCAAGTTGTGAAGGGTGTACCCTGTTCGCCCAGTGTTGTCTGAGATAGGCTCCAGCCTCCCTGCGACCCTAAATGAGTGGGCGAGTGATACCATTAAAAGCTATGAGGCATGTTAGACGTCATTAAAGAAAATTGGGAGGAGGGACCTTCAGGAAGTTTTTGACGTGACAGCAAAACTACACACTATAGGAACACTACACACAGTAGGAATTTGCAGATGTGTTTTACTACTGGGTCATACTTATAGAACCTTATAGAACACAATAGTGAGACTATGCCCGGCCTAGTTGTGCACAGCCAACCATATAGGACCCCAAAACACAAGAACAATGTAGTTCAGGATGAACTCAAGGCCATGCGTGATATGGGGATAATTGAAGCATCATAGAGTGAGTCTGGTGTCTGTCCTATGCCTCACTTTGATGCACTACTAGAGATGTTTAGCGTGACTTGATTTGAATAAACACTGGATTTAACAAAGATTGCCATGACTGCACTATGCCAAGAAAAAAGTCTTTTCCACTCTGTTTGGTTCACAGCAATAGCACAGATCAGCAACGTAGCTTTTTTGCTAAAAATAGATCACAACAGGGCACATGCAGTAGTTTGCATGACCAAGTGCATAGAAGCAACGTGGGTCAGTATACAGTTTAACTGGCGGCTTAAGGCATTTTATCGGCACAATATTTCATATTTCATATAATATACAATATTTCCCAAAGCCAAAGACTGACAGAGAGAACTGTGAGAGATGGGTGCATGCAGTTGTGAAGGGTTCACTGTCGATAAAGTGAAAAAAATGGACTTATATTTGCACTGAACTCTGTTGGCAGAAACAAACCAACCCCTGAACAACCTGATCTAGTACCAAATTACACAGGCTACCAGGTACAAAAACAATGATACCTGCTCTGTCAGTAGCTGGAAATGTAATTTTAGCCTGCTTTAATCATTAAATAATATGCCATAGTACCATGACTGGAAACACAGCAAATATTAGCTCTGTTTTCACAACTTTATGTTTGCTGGTTTTTTTTTTTTAATTCACCATGCTTTAGCCTATACTTAACGTGATGAGACTTTTATGTTGTTATGAGAATAATAATCATTCATTCATTCATTCATTTTCTGATCCGCTTAATCCTAATTAGGGTCGCAGGGAGGCTGGCGCCCATGTCAGCCGACTCTGGGCGGGGGCAGAGTACACTCTGGACAGCTCGCCAGGCCATCACAGAGAATAATAATCATTTCAATAATAAAACAATGGTAATGTAAGTGGACTTTCTACTGAAACAACATACCTATTACATAATACTCAGTAGCTGACATGACTATGTACAACTTACTGTTTTACCCTGGGTTTACACTGGGACACTATGTCCACAATCTCCACAGTTTAAAAAAGCATGGGGTTCCATGATTTATGAGCATGCTTGGAGCATGATTTGGGCATAAAAAAGAGGCAACTTGCTTCCATGAGATGAAACTTGAAACACTGCACTGGCACATCAAGGTCTGTTAAGCTCTGTTAAGGTCTGTTAAGGTCTGATAAGTTCCACTGACCTCTACCACACGTCCACGTTCTATCACAGTTGGCATTAAATCGTAATACATCATAATAAAATTCTCCCACTTCTCATAGCTGGGAAGTGAAATATCAGCTAATGTTGGCATACACAATGAGATTCACTTTAATTATCATGATTTGGGGAAAGATACAAAAATGGTTGATTATAAGGCTGGAGTTTTAACCCTGTTACAGGGGCAGTGGTGGCCCAGTGGTAGGGTGCGTGACTGCTGTCCCCCAGCCCAGCTAACTGCAGCCATGTAAGCAGAATGGACCAGTTTTTCTACTTCGAGCTTAATGATGGTAAGTAGAAAAGGAGCCAACAGTGGAAGAGGTACAAGGACCATCCAAAAGCTAATCTGAAGTACTGTGAAATGAACTCCAGTAACTAGGAGGAAGACGCCAGAGAAAGGGAATGATGGAGATTAATGGACAAGAAAGGGGACCTTTGAAAAGAATAGATGCTATGATCAAGAAAAGAAAAGAAGGAGATGCCAACAACTGAGACCTCCTTTACCACCTGGTACAGTCTGTGTTGTCTGCAATAAAGGTTTTAAAGCCATAATTGGCTTTATGAGAACTTGTAAATCAAGAAACCATGACAAAGCATGCATGAATAATCAGTAGCAAGGGATAGCCACAATGACAGTGTTACTGAAGATTTGAGGGAAGTCTGTGACAAAAACAGAACTGGGGGCATTTAGGAGTGGGCAGTCTCGTGAGCTTTTGAGCTGGGAAAGTATGTGGTACTTTGTCTGGGTACAGGGGGGGTACAGGCTGAGCAAGATTTGGATGTCAGTTATGTTGGGCCACCAGTATTTTACACTGAACAGCTTGCTAGTTCTCTACAGGCATGAAAGTCCAGTAGGCAGTGTGGTGTGATATGCGATAATAAGATGCCCTCAGATTTATAGGAGAAAATACAATCATGTGAAAAAATAAATACATCACAAGGAAATTATTGGTACTATTTGAACCAGCAAACAAAGCCTGTTAAGTTAAGGTGGTGCACTTATAACAAATGACACATCATAATTTTCATTTTCATAAAGCCTGCAGTTTGACCCTGTCTTATTTAAACCTGACATCTACGGTCTGGTGTTCTCTTTACTGTTAAAAAACGACTGAGCAGTTTAAGGTCCTAGGCAAGGGCCTAGCCATGGTAGGTTGGGAACTGGGGCTTGATCTCTTCACCTTTTCTGGATTACTGATCAGAAGGTCGGGTGTTTAAGCCCAAGTAAGACCAAGCTAGGCAGATGGGGCTTTAGCCTTGTGTGGCAGCTCATCAATTTCAAATCCTCTTGCAGCATAGCCTGTCATGGGAAATGCTTCAGAAGTAAACCCTGAGGAATAATCCAGAGCTGGAATTACTAAAGCAGTCTTTTAGTGGTTTCCAGTGATGTTCTGGCAACTTTTGTGACACTGTTGGTGCCAAACTATATTGGTCCCTGCCTTTGGATCCATCAACAGTGCAGAGAGAGGAAACCTGATGCATGGACAACAGTAAATTAAATATAATTGTAATTGTATAATCAGCACGGTAGCTTAGTGGTTAGTACATCCATATTCTGCAGATTCAATAGTATGAGTCCTGGGCTCAGGTGTTTCTGTGTGGAATTTGCATGTACTCCCTGTGGTTGCATGGATTTCCTCCAGGTACATCGGTTTCATCCCATAGTCTGAAGACATGCACAGTAGGCTAACTGGCTGTTCCAAATTGCACCTAGGTGTGACTGTGAAGTAGTCTAGTTGTGTGTTGCCCTGCAATAGCCAGTGTACCCCGCTTTCACCCAATTTTGTGTTTCCAGCATTTTTTATTTTTTTTTGGTCTGCCTGCCTACATTTTCATCCACCCACTGACCTACCAACTGACCTATACCTACCTATCTATCTATCTATCTATCTGATAGAACATAGATATCTATCTATCTAATGTGTTACCAGATCCAAGACGCTTCATTTGATACCAAATTTGTAGACATAAGTCCTCATGAAGCTCATTCATTCATTCATTTTCTGAACCGCTTATTCCTAATTAGGGTCGCGGGGAGGCTGGCGCCCATCTCAGCCG
>JBCNYH010001579.1:0-14538 GCA_039654325.1 Tandanus tandanus | reverse complement strand
CACACACACACACACACACACACACACACACACACACACACACACACACACACACACACACACACACACACCGAATGTTAAGAAAAGTTTATTTTGTTGGAAAACAAAACAATTCTTTATGGTTTATCCATCATGGTTATTGTTATTTAAATGAATAAATAAATAAATAACACAGACTAATGATTTTGAGGAAACCTTTGAAAATAATGTGTTCATGCTTCTCCACTTTAGTTAGTCTGGCTTAAATAATAATAATAGTAATAATAATAATAATGAGCATACTGATGCGTTATATCAACAAGCTTTTTAGAGAAATACTGCATGATGTGATTGTGGCAAGTGGGCGGATCAGTCTTATATATGAGTTATAAATCAGTTATAAATCAGGATATGCTATTAAAAGTGTTTTAGTGGCTTTAATGATCACATCTGCATCCAGTTATCAAGCTCCAAACAGTTCATCTTCCAATCAGCTGAGTCTCATCAAATATGGATTACTTGAACCAACTGATCACCTTTTCACACTCAGTTTATGAAAACAGAGTGAGATAGTCTCTATCATTACTCTGATATCAGTATACTGAGCTCTTGTACTGACTTTCATTTCGATCCTTATCGTAATCGTGCATCATCATTATTCCCAACACTGATGGCACTTTTTTTACACTTCCTTTTAATAGATTTTTACACTTCCCTGCTGTAAATTACTGCAATCCTAATTTTTATCAAGAACAACAGTCCTCTGTATTGACTAAAGGTTTTGGAAGACTTTGGAATTCTTACCAGCAAATAAATACCGGAGGAGCTTCAATTAAAGGAAAACAGGTAGGGGTATTCTAGTGTGTAAGCGACTGCTGCTCCATGTTAATGTAATTCACGGACTGAGCTGAAATAAAAGAAATAACAACTTCAGAGGATTTTGGCTAATATGATGGCAACATACCATATGAGAACAGCATAATCTGATTATCATGATTGGACAATGCTTGAATCAAAATGACGGACACTTCATTGGACACTTTGTCACGGTCACATTGAGCATTAGGTTTCGCCATTATGACACATTAAAATGGATCTAGCTTGAGGGCAGCCCGGTGGTGTAGTGGTTAACACATCCGCCTCACAGCAAGAAGGTCCTGGGTTCAAGTTCCAGGCTCGGCAAGGACATTTTTGCATGGAGTTTGCATGTTCTCCAGGTACTCCGGTTTCCTCCCACAGTCCAAAGACATGCACATTAGGCTAATTGGCTCTTCTAAATTGCCCCTAGGTGTGAGTGTGAATGGTTGTGTGTGTGTGTGTGTGTGTTGGCCATGTGATGGACTGGTGAGCTGTTCAGGGTGTTCCCTGCCTTCGTTCAGTGTCGGCTGTGATTGGCTCCAGCCTCCCTGCAACCCTAATAGGATTAAGCAGTTTGACCAATGAGTAAGTAAGAGTCATTATAGGGTTTTTTTCTTGTTTCCATGTAGCATATACTAAAACTTTGTTGAGTGTAAAACACACCGTTACATTAAGGAGTTCAGTTTACTTACATTTCCATGTAGTATGCACTAAACTCTGAATGAGTGAGCTCACATGACCTCGTTTTAGTTTGCTTGTCTTAATGTCTCCATGTATATACTAAAACTTTGAAAGATAGTTAAAGAGTTAATGCGTCTTTTATAAATCATAGAAAAGGTAAGAAATAATCCATAAAAATCACATTTTAGTGTTTTTTTGCTTATATTTCTGTGTAGTATATACTACAGCAATTATTAACCTTAGGCTCATGTCACTAAATGAAGTAGTCTCCTCAACTTTCTGTCTCAAGGACTATTCTGTAATATCCACCTTGCCTTTGGTGCATAACTGTTAATTAACCTTCCTACCACCGTATACCTGTGTGATTAGTATATACTTAGATTCGAATACATTTTTCCAGGGTGGCACGGTGACACAGTCGTTAGCACATCTGCCTCACATTATTTTTATTATTATTATATTGTACAGTGAAAACATTATATACACTACTAATACTATATCATGCGTTTTAGTTTGCTAATGTTTCATGTCTGGCGGCACGGTGGCGTAGTGGTTAGCATGTCCACCTCACAGCAAGAAGGTTCTGGGATCAAGTCCAAGCCTTGCATGTCCTCCCAGTGTTTGTGTGGGTTTCCTCCAGGTACTCCGATTTTCTCCTACAATTCAAAGACATGCACATTAGGCTAATTGGCTGTTCCAAATTGACCATTATTGTGAGTGTGAGTGTAAATGGTTGTGTGTGAATTGCCCCACTATGAGCTGTTCAGGGTGTACCCACCTTCACCCAGTGTCAGCTAAGATAGGCACTAGCCTGTCTGCAACCGTACTAGGATTAAGCGGTTTGGAAAATGAATAAATGATGTAAAGATTTAAAGTGTAAGAACGTTATGATATTCTTAGCAGAGTCAGTTCCTTATCAGCAGCTATATACTTCTATTTTTCTTTCCAGTAACAAGAAACTGCGCTCTCTACCCAACTACTTCATTGTCAGCCTTGCAGTGAGTGACTTTCTCATGGCCATCATTCAGTCGCCCATGTTTTTTGTCAATAGTTTGCATAAGGAGTGGGTATTTGGAAAAACAGGTAGTGTATCTCTGCTTTGTTTTGTATTTTAAATGTTTATTTTTAAAAAATTTTAATATGTGAATATTTTTAACATCACATCCTTGAAGCATCCTTTTCCACAATTTGTCCATCAAAATGATTATGAAAAACGTATATCACATTTACACAACAATCATCAGAAAATGTATCAGACAAAACATTTATGCACTGGTTAAATGGTTTTAATATTAAAATGATTTCTGATGTGCTGTTCTGCATTGTTTTGTTGTTTAGGGTGTATGATCTATGCCTTCTGTGGTGCTTTGTTTGGCATCTCGTCAATGATTAACCTGGTTGCCATTTCCATCGACCGCTACATAGTAATCACCAAGCCCCTGCAGGCAATCAGGTGGAACTCAAAACGTCGGACACTTATTAGCATCCTGCTAGTGTGGGTTTACTCGCTAGCCTGGAGTTCAGCACCCTTACTTGGATGGAGTATGTGTTGGCAGCCATTTTGTGCTTCTTGCATTCTTTGTTTTGCATCACACTCATGTACTGTATATAGATGTAATTGATCCTCGTTTATCATTTGCCATTTATTGAGATTGTATACTAGTACAAGAAATAAGCACCTTAAAGACAAACTCATCGCAAACAAGAGCACTCCGAGAGCACCCTCTGCTGGTCCTTCTGTAATACCACATTTCCAAAAAAAATAGTCCAACATCTCACAGTATTAAAGAATCCTTTAGAAAATTCCTGGATCCAAAGCATTACCAAACCACAGTACAGTCTTCATTGTCCAAAGCCCCGCCTCTGGAATAAATTTCTTGAAAATCCACATAATTCTTTCTGTAATCCTACTAACAAACACACAAATGAACAAACAAACAAATTTGAGGTAATACATAATGTCCTTGGTTATTTATTTATTTATTTATTTTTTTGACAGGCTCTTATATCCCAGAAGGCCTCATGACTTCTTGCACGTGGGATTATGTCACGTCAACTCCAGCTAACAAAAGCTACACACTCATGCTTTGCTGCTTGGTCTTTTTTGTCCCACTTGGCATCATATCCTACTGCTACGTGTTCATGTTTTTAGCAGTTCGTAACACAAGCAGGTAAAGGTATCGAAATATTGCACCATTATTTTATGCAAGTAATGTTGATTTTTAGTTGGAAAAGGTTTTTAAAGGTAGAATGTGTAAGATTTAGTGGTATCTAGCGACATCTAGTGGTGAGGTAACAAATTGCAACCAATTGAAATTTAATTCCCGAGCCCTCATCTTTGAAGCCTGTATGTTTCTGGGCAACTGTAGAACCATGCAAGATGGCGACCTCTATGAGAGAAGACCCATCCCTATGTAGATGAAAACTGCTTATGCTAAAGTTCTGAAAACTTAAGGACTTTTTAATTATTATAATTTAATGCAAACATATTTAGTGATTACATACTTAATTTCTGATAATCAGCCTTCGATAATGTTACACACTACACCTTTAAAGCATTTTTTTTTTTGGAGAAATCATTAGTTACAAATAATTATACATTATTCTGACTTTTTTTTTTTTTTTTACTTATTTCTCTAATATCACTTAAGATCACGGTGGACTCGTGGCCCATCCCAGGCACACTGGCGCATTTCATAAGATTTATTTTTCATTTCATCAGATTAAAATAGTTTTTCATCAGATTATTTATAATCTGATGAAATACAAGGAGTTTTTGGTATCAGTCTCAGAGTTCAGAAGCCTAGTACATAAGTATAATGCTACACATAAAATGTACATGGTAGATTATAATATGTTTATGACTGATTACTGTAACAGTGAAAAAGCTTCATGTCATTTCCTTACTTCATGTTTTCAGAGATGTAGAGAGTCTGGGCACACAGATGAGGAATACCACACTTGTTCAACAGCAGTCTATAACAAGAGAGTGGAAACTGGCCAAAGTTGCCTTCGTGGTCATTGTTGTGTTTGTGCTGTCCTGGTCACCCTACGCCTTTGTTACTCTCATCGCCTGGGCAGGGTAGCTATGGGTGTCATTCTCATTAAAAAAAAAATTAATAATGCTCACTGCAACTTTGAAGATGTGATCTATTTTACTTATAGGATGCTTTCTTCCTCAGGGTAAACCTTATATAGATACAGCCCATGGCTAGTAAATGCCAGGGTCATACACAGAAGTGTTGAAATGATGTGATGTGAGTTGACACGTAAAAACAGCCAGCGGCACAGACGGCTAGTCCAAGTCTGACCAACTTACATCAATTAATTATTGGGCTACAAATTAAACAGACAACATTGCAAACAATTTACTGGGAAGAACTGGCCATCTCTGTAAAGGAATGTTGACTCTATTCGTCACGTCTGCATGGGGAAAAAAGACAATATGTATAGCCTAAGGTACTGAATGCTTATGCAGTACACACCGATACACTATGGTAGTCCTTATCTTGCAATTCCGTCCTGTCACATACATCACTTAACAGGTATGCAACATACATTTGGGCAAATTCCTAGGATAGTTGTGGGTGTGTTGTATGAAACTCACCTGTTGTGCGATGCAAAATGCCATTGTAGATCATTCTCAGAGTTTTGAGCATGCTGAATTATTTTTTCATCTCATATGTAATTCTGGACATCAGGTCCATTTCCTAGGTCTGGTCTACAATGCCCTACTGTGTCCTACAACTGTGTTATGACAGACATAAATTTCATAAACTATTTAGGTCATCTAATGCACTCAGAATTGTGCAGTTGTCTTACAGTTGTCCTAGGATTGCTCTATGTTAAACCCTCGGGACTTCCTTATATCCCCACATGTATTGTACAATATATTTTGACAGTATTAGGTTGAGTCATATGGCGATCATTGATCAACCGATTATCACAGTATCAACCGAGTATCACATCTCATTTCATTTGCTGAACTGATTAATCCTACTAGGGTTGTGGGGAGGCTGCTGCCTGATTCAGCTGACATTGGGCTAAGGCGGGGTACACCTTGAACAGCTCACCAGACCATTACAGGGCAAAACACACACAACCATTCACACTCACACCGAGGGTCAAATTGGAACAGCCATTTAGCCTAATGTGCATGTCTTTGGACTGTGGGAGGAAACCAGAGTACCTGAAGGAAACCCATGAAAGCATGGGGAGAACATGCAAACTTCATTCAGAAATGCCCGAGGTATCAAACCCAGAACCTTCTTGCTGTGAGAGAGACGTGCTAACCACTACACCATTGTGCTACCACAGGAATATATCATATGATAATTATTTTTTTGTTTGCAACAGTGGTATCACTTTCCAATGCCCATCGTACAGTTTGACTTACAGACCTGTACTATTTCCCCATGACAGACGTACAACAAATATTTTTTATGTCAACACAACTCAACTTTTGAATCCACTTCACCAATACCTACGTCAGTCTCTTCTGTTTTAGCTCTACAAAATTTGTACAACAAAAAATTGTCACCTTGTTTGTGAAAAGGGCTTAAGTTAAACCTTAGACAGAGCCCATGGTGAGTAAATATCAGTCTCACATGCAGAGGTGTTGAAATGATGTGACGTGAGTTGACGCATAACAACATCCAGCAGCAAGACAAATCTGACAGACTTTCATCAAGTTATTATTGAACTTCAGATTAAGCAGACAACATTACAAACAGGAATGTTGTCTCTATTTGTCAGGTCTGCATGGGAATAAGACAATGTTTAATGCTTAAGGTACTGAATGTAATGTAATGGTGACCTTATATATGTTATAGGTGACAGATCGTAGTCCAGAGCAGATTTGAGTTGCACATACCGTATACCACACACACCAATACACTCATGGTAATTAGAAAAAGCTGAACCAAGGATGCTTTGTATTCAAGGCTGACCAGTTCAGTGCATTTTTGCTCACCTGGGTGATGCTTTTACCCAGTATATAATTGGGAGATAAGGGGGCTCAAAGTACTGAAGGATACAACTGTAAAAGCTCCAACAGTGCAGCAATTTGAATCTTCGCTTGAAAACTTTTTGTTTACTAAACCAATGCCTTACACACTAGTTACAATTCAGTTTTATTTGTGTAGTCCTTCAGTCCAGGTGGCATGGTGGCGTAGAGGTTAGCACGTCCACTTCACAGCAAGAAGGTCCTGGGTTCGAGTCATGGACTTGGGTGTTTCTGTATGGAGTCTGCATGTTCTTCCTGTGCCTGTGTGGGTTTCCCCCGGATACTCTGGTCTCCTCCCACAGTCCAAAAACATCCACATCAAACTAGTCAGCTGTTCCAAATTGCCCCAGGTGTGAGTGTGTGCCTCACCTTCGCCCAGTGTTGGCTAAGATATGCTCCAGCCTCCCTGCAACCCTAATAGGATTAAGTGGTTCAGAAAATGAGTAAGTGAGGTGAATAGTCCTTCTGAAATGCTCATTTGATAATTGGTAAATAATGTATTAGGATTGCATTCATATAATTCTTTGATTTTGATTACACCAGATCTGCTGTTATACAAAAACGAGGACCTTTGGAGAAATAAGATTTGACGTGATGTCCTTGTGTAATATCTTTATACTGATTCAGGAAAAATTAAATTTTAAAGAAACTAATTTTCTGTTATAGGTATAGCAGCATCTTGACACCGTATTCCAAGGCAGTGCCTGCGATCATTGCCAAATCTTCTGCCATTTATAATCCTTTCATCTATGCCATCATCCACTCCAAATACAGGTTCTCCATTCACTTCTTCGCATTTCCACTTCAAATACAAACTGCATTCCTGACCTTCTAACTTCTAACTCTGTTCCCAATACCTGAATATACAGGGACACACTGGCTGAAAAGGTGCCCTGTCTGCACTTCTTGAACAAGCCTCGTCGTAAGCAGTGCGTTCCTGGTTCGAACAGTGATTTTTCCTTAAGGACTTCAGTGCTCAGCATGCAATCAACGGGGTCAAGGACGAAGTTCCACTCAGTGTCTTCAGTGTTCACTGACGTGAGTTCCATAATGGTGTAATCATTTTGGTCCTTCATGCACAATAGTTGGTTTATTTTGAATTGATTTTTGTTCTAGATTTTTCTTCTGCTTCAGAAATTAAGCATTGTAATAATTAAGCATTGTAAGGTACAAAATGATTAGTGTTGGTCAGTAGCATAGATGCAAGGTTATGTTGTTAAGACTTTTTTAATCAACTAGTTTGTAAGATGTGTTTCTGCCCTGCAATGGCCTGGTGAGCTGTCCAGGGTGTACCTTGCCCAGAGTTGGCTGAGATGGGCGCCAGCCTCCCCGCGACCCTAATTAGGATTAAGCGGTTCAGAAAATGAATGAATGAAGAGTTGGTAAGACTTTCACCTATGTAAATAAACTCTGCAAAGACCTTTCATCTTTTTCACTGCAGACAACCAAATTGGAGGCGCAATTCCTTGTTGATGGGAGACTAAAGTGAAGTAATTAAGCAAGGAACACAGGTCTGGCTCCTGCTAAGTTGGATTGAAAGGATAGCATTTCTAGAGCTTTGAAGACCCCTAATCTTGTGAAACATTGACAGCACTTTACTCAAGTACATGGTTTCTGGCTGCAAATGAGTATAGTCATTGATTTTCAGTCAGCAATTAACCATTTTAACAATGGATCTGGTATCCCACTGGGCATACAGCCTGGATGGGTAGGGATACTTCCTTAATGAGTGGGAATACACCCTTGTCTATACACACACATATTCCACCCATAATTCACACCTACAACCAATTTATCTTCCAACTAATGTAATTTTAAAACGTTGTTTGAACTGTGAGCCCTGGAGTTGTGAGGCTGCAATGCTTCCTGCTGTTCCACCATGCTTTGGAAAACTGGAAAGTTTCTTTCATTCATTTGAATTCTTTCTTGGTGGAGATTGTGGTGACAGGCTATCCTCAGCCAAAGTTTCTAGCCCCTCCTTGTGGGATCCTGAGATGTTCCCAAACTAACTGTGAGATATAATCTCTCCTGTGGAACCTGGGTCTGTTCTGGTTCCTCAGTCCCATGGGATGTGACAGATATAACCCAGCACTAGGTCTTTCAAGGTTACTCAATCCACCTCAACTGGCTGCTCTAGATACCATACCAAAATACCGATTCACCATCACAGTCCAAAGATATGCACATTAGGTCAATTGGCTTATTTCTGTATTTCCCATAGATGTGAGTGTAAGTGTGAGTTGTTGAGTGTGTATTGGCCCTGCAGTGGACTGGCGAGCTGTTCAGGGTGTATCCGGTCTTCATCCAGAGTCAAGGATTGTATGGATAATGAATGAATGAATGAATGAATGAATTTAAGTTGTTTGTATCAATCCATCTACAGATAGTATTTGTTTATAACATTTTGTTCTGCAGGTTTGTAATGATGTAATGTTGGATCCATTGGCCCAACAGGCTCCATTGCTCAGCAGTTCAAAATCTGCGAACCAGCTCATGGGAAAGGAGCAAAGTTGTCAACTTCACCAGGAAATCAACTTCAAAAGCTACCAGGCTCAAGAGAAGGTAAGGCAATGGTTCCAGTTGGGTAATTACAATGACTCCATTCTATTCAGTTTTGTCCAACAAGTCTTTAGGTTTAAAAGTCTTTACATACCAACAACAAATTCAATCTTCCATATATTTGTCCAATACAGCCAGTGCCAGCCATCTTGGATGGAATCTCATTGAGCATCTGTGACCAAGTTCCAGCAAACATGTCTGCCGTGCCGACTATGATGATGATCCCAGGAAAGGATCACAAGAAAGACGATGGACAGGAGGAACCTAGCATGTCCTCATAACATTACAAGAGACGAAGCCTGATGAGCACTTCAGCATAAAACCACAAACCCCCAAAGATGTTTATGAAATCATGGGTATAACAGATATCACCAACAGTCAGTCACTGCCAGGTCACTCAGGAAATGGCCTGTTTGAGGACACAGTGTAGAAGAAAGAGAAGAAAGCTGCACATGCAGAAGAGGAAAACATTGATTCGTACGAGGGGGCAGATAGCGCTTTCCTTCCCATTGTGTTAGACCGCCCCCAAATACCCATGTCCAGCAGTTCAAAAAGAGGTGGGTGGTAGCATTGCATGTCACGGAGGAGGCATGTGGTGCTTACACCCTTCCCTGGTTGGTAGTGGTTGTGTGATAGGGAAGGAAATACTTGAAGGGTCGGAATTGGATACGACCAAAATTAGGGGAAAAAATGGGGAAAATGGAAAAAAAAGAGGAAAACCTGCTGCTGGAAAAGGTTAAACTGTTCCCAATAGAGTTCTCTGGAGAATTTTCACCTTTACCAAAACAAACCAAGAGCTACTTCTACTCATTCAAATAGACCCATCTTGAGTATATAATTTATAAAGAGACTCCAGAACATTTTGTGGAAACCACATCTGTACTGCCACATGTTGATATGCTTTGCTACTCTTATGCAAAAAAATTTGTGGAGACCACATCTGTACACTTGAATACTCTTTTGGTGTCAGTATTGATGCATCCCTAGTCACATCCAGTTCTGTCCCACCTTATACTACACCCCACCTCACGGGGCTTTTGAATCCTTTAACTAGTAAATAGCAATGCAATGATGTAAATGTCAATCAGTTTGCACTTCGGCCAAACTTCTCACAGTGATGTCAAGTAGGAAAACTAGGACAAAAACAATATATAAGGCAAAACACATATCACAGCAATCTCTGGCACATCTTGTAGCACAACAGAGAATTCCAAGCTTTAAACATAACTGTACCAGGTCCATTTACGAGGTCTGTTCTACAATACCCTATGACATTCTAAAGCCTGAATCACATGTAAGCGATATAGCCGCGAAATAGTGCGATATTGTTTTCGATTGGTTTCAGCCAAAAATACCACCACTATGCTCAAAATTAGTGGTCTCTTCTTAAACCATTGAATATCTTCAATTATCATATTGGCATGTGTGAAAAATGCTATGTTATGTGATGCTCTATTCCATAATTTCATGTGTGTAGGTCATGCTCAGAATCATACGGTCTACTTACAATTGTCCTATTATTGCCCTGCGTTAAACCCACCTGTATTGTTTGTATCAGGCAGTTTAGTATTTAACATGAGAAGAAGTAAGAAAGTGTGACTATAAGTACTTGGAAGTATGCTACAGGCACGTGACATTCTAATACATGCTTGGTAAGGGATGGGGTAATGGAGGGAGGGCATTAAGCTGGATGTAATCAAATGAATCCTACAGAGTGGATTTAACACTGAGAAATTTAAAGGAATTTTTTTTATTCCAAACAAACTTTAAAAAAAATGTCTCTAAGCCAAAGTTAATAAACTAATGGCACCCCTACAGCTTCCATGCAGCTATAGAGGCACAACTATCTGGTATTTTACAGGGAACAGCTTTCTGATATCTGATATTTATAGGTACAAAGATGCTGATGTCATTTTAAGATACAGATAAACCCATATGCAATATTTCTTATACTATATATTTCTTATATGTCCTGCGATGGCCTTGCAAGCTATCCAGGGTGTACTCTGCCCTCGCCCAGAGTCGGCTGAGATGGGCATCAGCCTCCCCGCGACCCTAATTAGAAGTTTGAATTAACATAACTTTACCTTGGCGGCACGGTGGTGTAGTGGTTAGCACATCCGCCCTTGTAGGATTAAGCGACTTAGAAGTGAGTGAGTGAGATGAGTGTACGCACCAAGCATCACTCAAGCTGGAGATATAGTGCATCCTGGGTGCAGCACTTAACATCCTGGCTACTTTAACTAGAATTATTTACTGCATAAGTGAACACGAACATCTGCATTAAAGTTCCGAATCTTAATCCTCATGTGACCTAATATGTGTGACGTCATTGGTTTATGTAATGTTCACTGGTTTCGTCTGGTTTCTGGTTTAGATTGTATAAGCTACGTATGTCAGGCACCATGTTATATCAGTGTATGCAGGGTTGTGTGTCTGCTGTGTTTACATTATACACTTAAAAATACAATTTCTATTACTAATGATGTCTCACACAAACATTCTTGTCATGTTTAATTTTTTAGAGGTGTGAAATATTTGGTTGCAGAGTACAAGGTGTTTCTAACAGTCTTCCATTTAATCTGATGGATCTGAAAATATTCAGGTTATTCTGACTTCAGACACTTTACTGGTTTAAATTCAAATTTTATTTGGTATACACACACACACACACACACACACACACACACACACACACACACACACACACACACACACACACACACACACAAACCTTAAACAGTACGACATGTAGTGAATGGTTTACAGTGAAAATTAAATAAGAATAAAATAGAACAGCACATAAGAAATAAAGCAGGCCTCACACGGGGTGGTATTGAAGGCGGTTCAGTGCAGTTCCAAACCATGCTGAACCGGCAAAAATGCCAGCAGTGTGGCAAATCAATTGTGAGCAGTAAGTGAAAACATGGGGTGAATAGGAAGTAATGAGATTGTATTGAGTTCGGTTCCAAAAGGTGACAGCACGGCAGCAAGACGGTGATACGTGGTTTGGAGAACCACCGTGAAAATTTCAAACATTTAAAAAATCTTGCAGTTTATGGCGATGAGCGCGAGCGAACACTATCATGGTGTCAAGATGATGCCACTGTGGTCCAACAGTGCTTGGAATCGCACCAAACCTCCGTTAGAACAGCCCCAGTGTGAGGCTAGCTTCAGGAAAAGAAAGAAAACAACTTTCAAGTTTATTTCAACACTCTTTCACATGACGTATAGTCTCGTTAATTAAAAGTTAGAACCAAACACAAATTACTTTTAGCAATTCTTTAATAAAGGTAAAAGAAAAAACGTAATTTTTTCATTTATAGTTGGCTTTTAGTGTCCAGGCAAACAATACTGAAAATCAAACAGTGTAACATATGAACTATTAAGAAAACATGTTGTTTTGCAGCATCACTGCATATGACCATGTCAGTGCCATATTAATTTCCATAGAGTTTATATGTAAATATAAAACATCAAAATATATAGAAATATCAAGGTAAATATCAAGTAAAAATAGAGTGGCTGTATTACATTTGTAATTGTAAGTGCAGTTGTATATGCAGACAGTGAGCAGTGTAAACATTGGTCTGAGGTATACCATTCAGTACTTTAATGATAAATAAATAATTAATAGAAACACAGTAAAATATGATCTTGTTCAGGAGGTTGCAGAAATGTAGAGTGGTGGGTCTGTATGTACCGTGTGAGACAGGTCCAGGTAAGTCTTGTCTTGGGTTAAGGGCCTGAGGAAAGAAGCTCTTTTGAGCCAGGTTTATAGCATGACCTTGGATGTTTTGGCAAGAGCCAGCACTGATGTGGGTTCAGGAGTCGGGTGTTGATGCGGGTACAGGAGCTGGCGTTGGCTCAAGTGCTGATCCAGAAACATTGTCTACATTGTACTCCAAACTGATTGTTGGGTTGAGACAACCGAAACTCAAAGACACCAGTCCACTCAGAGAGACTAACAAATTCGAAGAGACTAACAGGAGAAATGCAAACAGCTGCACAGTTGAAGTTAGATAAAGAAGCACCACCACCTACAGTACCACAACCACCTACAGAAGCACAACCGCCTACAGAAGCGCAGTCACCTACAGAAGCACAACCACCTACAGAAGCACAGTCACCTGCAGAAGCACAATCACCTACAGAAGTGCAGTCAACTACAGAAGTGCAGTCACCTACAGAATCGCCACCATCTACAGAAGCACCACCACCTACAGATGCACAACCACCTACAAAGGCGCAGTCACCTACAAAAGCACAACCACCTACAGAAGCACAGTCTGCTACAGAAGCACAACCACCTACAGAAACGCCACCACCTGCAGAAGCACAACCTACAAAAGCACAACCACCTACAGAAGCGCAGTCTGTTACAGAAGCACAACCATCTACAGAAACGCCACCACCTGCAGAAGCACAACCTACAGAAGCACAACCACGTACAGAAGTGCAGTCACCTACAGAATCGCCTCCACCTACAGAACCACAGTCACATACAAAACCGCAGTCACATACAGAAGTGTACCATCTACAGAAGCACAGTCACCTACAGAATTACAGTCACCTACATAAGCACAACCACCTACAGAAGCATAGTCATCTACATAAGCACAACCACCTACAGAAGCATAGTCATCTACAGAAGCACAACCACCTACAGAAGCACAGTCAGGTACAAAATAAATAAATATTACACAATAGAAATGCTGTGATCGATGAATAGAAGTTGGGTGAACCACGCTTTTCCTTCTTCTCCACTTGTTCATGTCACACAAGGCCATCATTGACTCTTTCAACTCTGTTTACCTTCGGCTTTTAGTCCTCTATGTGCTCTTTCCTTCTTTTCTTTCCTTTCCACTTCACGAACACATAGAGATTCATGCTTGGCTGCAGAGATCAGCAAAGGGCAATCAATATGCTGAGAGAAATATTGATCTTACCAGAGGAACATGACAAAAGACTTTATTATCTGACAGTAAAGTGCATGTCTGTAGTGGAGAGTGGTGGATGAAATTTTACAAGTCGCAATAAAACAATATTGAACACTGATTGTTCAGTCATGCAACTTGCCTTATAAGATGAGAATTGTGAAAAGTGCTCATGTCATAGGTTTAAGGACCAGACTTATTTGTTTGTTCATTCATTCACTCACTCATTCATTCATTTGAAACAGAATGAACACAAATCTTTCTTAAAACCTCAATAAGGCAATCATTTATTTGTTTGTTTGTTTTCTTTTTATTGGTTTATCTATCTGTATGTTTGCTTATTTGTTGGTTTGTTAAGTTATTTAGCTACTTACTCACTTTAAAAAATGTCTACAATAATTTCTGAAAAATGGCTATTTATTTATTTGTTTGTCTGTTTGTTTGTTTTCTATCTATCTATCTATCTATCTATCTATCTATCTATCTATCTATCTATCTATCTATCTATCTATCTATCTA
>JBCNYH010001405.1:0-14557 GCA_039654325.1 Tandanus tandanus | reverse complement strand
TAGAATGCCTCCCGAACGCCTCCCTGGTGTGGTGTTTCGGGCATGTCCAACCGGGAAGAGACCCCGGGGCCGACCCAAAAATATATTAAAGAGATAAAATGGTGCAACACTCATCAAACCATAATTATTAGAAAATATTTATTTACATTATAAAATATATTATATTATATTTTTTCTTGCACTGAATATTTTTGTTTGTTTGTTCTTTGCAAATATTTATATGGATTTCCTTTTTTCAGGCCTCTTTATACTATTATTATTATTATTAGAATTACTATTATTATTATTGTTGTTGTTATCTTTTACCTTTTTCCGGAAGGGGATTTATGATGAAACAGGGGACTTGTGAAACATTTTTAACTGCTTATGTATTTTCATATAATACCAGGCTTCAAAATCTATCGTCATTATAATTTTATATTCTGAAAACTAAAAGCAAATTTATGGCAGCGGTGGCTCAGCAGTTAAGACTCTGTGTTACTGATCCAAAGGTTGGGGTTTCCAGTACCACCACTGTTGGGCCCTTGAGCAAGGCCCTTAACCCTCAGATGTACAGAAATGACAAATGTAAGTCTCTCTGGATGAGGGTGTCTGCCAAATGCTATAAATGTAAAACTACAATAGTTTATTGTGTTCAATATTCATAATCTATATAAACATACCTTTATTATTATTACTTGAAAAGTAATTCACACAATCACACAAAAAACTATTCACACAAACACAAATATTAATTTACTTTCTTTTTTGTAACAGGTTTGTGTTTCTCCAGATTTAAACTTGACTAAAACAGCTGACTCTTCATGTATGATTTAAATTGTTGAATTTAAGAATGCTGTTATTTTAAAGTAATCCATTCACCAAGTGACCCATTCACTCTATCCCTCTATCTTCTCTGCATAAGATGAATATGTGATACTCTATGTATATGTTTTTCAGACGATCGCAAAACTGATAACTCATCTAAGCCTCCGGATACTCAGCAGTTTATAGTCGGGCTCTGGATTACAATGTGTGTGTGTCTGGTCTCTGTCCTGATAAACCTCATCTTCATGTGTGTGTTGTGCTGCAGGCTCAAAGGTGCACTCATTTATACATATCATTTCTAATTGGCCAATAAGCTGTAAAATAACCATTAAGAATAATTATTTACATTTCTTATCTTGTGTTTATACATAAGAGGAGTTACAATTTCAAAATTTTAAATCATTTGAAATTTTAATCTCAAACAATTTGGTTTTTTGTACCTTATTAATAACGACAGTAAATGAACGAGTGATGAAGATGAGAGTACTGAATTAAATATCCCATGTATAGATAAGAACAGCTATTGCATGCACTGCACAGGGGTCTAAGGGAACTCCCAAAATTCTTTTCTCACAGAACTAGTGGCTATGCTACAACCAACTACAGCACAAAAGAAAAGAAAATGTTTTATGGGTCAACTGACATTGAAACTAAAATTCATAAAAATTATCCTGAATTGTTGTTTTTATATTGGTATAATAACTTGTTTTGTCTTGTTTGGGTGAATTGTAAGTTTCAAATCAAATCGTTTTCCTTTTTAGGAAAGTCAGTATCTTCATGCAGCTGCTGCAGTAACACTACAGACACCCCTGAAAAGGTACCAGAGATATATTATATTGTATTTTATTATATTATATTGTATTGTATTGTATTAAATGTTCTAAAATGGGCTGCATGGTGGTGTAGTGCTTAACATGTCTGCCTCAGTAAAAAGGTCTTAGGTTTGAGCTCAGCTCAGCAAGGGCGTTTCTGTGTGGAGTTCTACCCGTTATTGCGTGGGTTTCCTCTGAGTATTCCAGTTTCCTCCCACAGTTTAAAGATTAGTTTAGGCTGCTCTTAGGTGTGTGTTTGTGTGTGTGTGTGTGTGTGTGTGGGGGGGGGGGGGTGTTGGCCATGTGATGAACTGGTGAGCTAACTGCAAAAGCAAACATTTCACCCTCTTTAATAGAATGTGTACAGATCAGGGTGATTATACTCCAGCAAGTTACACAAAACATATTTTAATTCTTTTCATAATTTAATTCTTTTCATAATTTAATTATTTTTCATAATTTTTTGTTTTTTTTACTATTGAAGTGTGGGGTGTCATAGTGCCAAAATGTAAAATCTCTCTACAGCGTTAAAAAAATTGTGGAAGCCTATGTGTCTACTAAGAGATTTAAAAGATCTCTAAATTAATTAAAATAAAAAATAAATAAATTACAAAAATGTATTTACAAGTGGCATAGATTTCAATTGAAAATCACCCAGGAAGGCCCGGCCCAAGCAAATTCAACCCAAGAGTAGTTTGATAAACTGTAGAAGAAAAAAAATCATTACAGGATCTGCAGGTAGCTGATGGTTTAAAAACAAACATTTTCAGTCAGAAAGAGATTGAACAAACTGGACTTGGTTGAGAGAGGTGCCAGGAAAAAAAACCCTTTTTTGTCCAAAAGGAACATTAGAGCAAGACTACAGTTTACCAAAGGAAAATATGGGCAAAATCCTTGAGGAATAATGTGCTCTGAACAGAACTATCAAATATATGGACAGGAGAAGAACCTTATACCAACTGTGAAACATGGAGGTGGAACGTTTATAGTTTGGGGTTAATTTGCTCCCTCGGAGACTGGGACACTTTCAGTAATTATTCTAAAGCAGAAAGAGTTTTTTGACGGGTTTTTTTTTCTGCATCTACTGATGTTATTTTATTTTTTTTTAATAATTGTCCTTGTGGTTTTATTTAAGAATAGTTTTTAGGGGCAGTGGTGGCCTGGTGGTAGGGTGCTGGATTACTGATCCCAAGGTCAGGGATTCAAGCCCCACCGTTACCGGGTTGTCACTGCTGTCCCTCCAGTGCAGCTAAATTTAGAAGCTAACTGGGTTATCAAAGGCCAGCCATGTTTCTCACTGTCTGTGGTGAGAGGAATGTAAAAGAACCATTGCTGTCGTACATAAAGAGTAGACTGCATTGCCGTCGGCGTGTTTCCACCCTGCAATGGACTGGCGAGTTGTCCAGAGTGTATCCCGCCCTCACCCAGAGTCAGCTGAGATGGGCTCCAGCCTCCCCATGACCCTACTTAGGATTAAGCGGTTCATTCAATTCAATTCAATTCAGTTTTATTTCATGAAATGATGAACCATTGTTTATATCCCCTGGATTTAAAAAGGTGAAATATTTGTTTGCCTGTAAATAATCAACAATTTTCACATAAATGTATATTTTATTTTATTATATTATATTATATTACTTAACCATTCCACTTGTAATGAGATGGGAGCTTCTCTCTCTCTCTCTCTCTCTCTCTCTCTCTCTCCTTCTACAGGAGCAAGACATTCATTATGCCACCATCCAACAGAAAAGAAAGTCCAGAGCAGCTGCTAAGGAAAATGCAGCATCATATTCCGATAGTGTGACCTACGCAACAGTCGCCTCACAGCCTCGAAGATACTGATCAGCACAAGGCATCACAAATGTATTACTGCATCATAAAAACTGCTTATCTCCTTTGGCATTTCCTTAATTTATAATAAATAGAGACTGTTGTTTACATGGATTTCTGTAAACATAAAATGAACTATTTTATATTATATTTGAAATTAATACGTACTTGCTATAAGAATCAACTCATTATTTTTATTGCTTGGGCAAATCATATGTCTCACATAATAAGGATTATATTATATAGATTTAGACACGGCCTAAACTCAGAGCTTCCGATAGATATCTCTATTGATAGGTGTCCGAGGCACTTCAGCCCTGAAGGAAATAAATAAATAAATCACCCCTGCATTTCCGAATTCGGTCTAGAGGGAAAGCAGGAAAAGTTAACATTCAGTCGTTGTTTCTTAACCGTTTTTCACTTGTTGATGAGGCTGTGCCGAGCTCAAAACCAGCATTTCAGGAGAAGGTGGGGAAGCAGCTTCCTAAAGAAGGATTAGGGATTGTACTTCGGTTCTCTACTGGTGTCCGAAATGAAAATTAAAGGTGAAAATGTGTGAAATGTCTGACATGTAAGTGTTCACATTACTAACTGCTGCAGTAAGAAACATTCTGATGTTTGGTGTGGACTCTTAATTACTACTATCAAACTGTGCACTATTGTAAGGGGTGAGGAGCTGTAGTAAACATGATGTTATGGAAAGTGCATCTACAGACAAATTGTTCATGTGACCACAGACTTCTCGCTTAGAACATACACAGCATTCTATATCTGCTGATGGTGTTAATACCCAGACAGGAAATAGCCCCACCGGTGTAAACAAAAGCTATATTAAAAAGATCTGTGGTTAAGATTTCAGTATCTTTACAAGCTTTCACACGCTGCTCCAATGCAGTGTCAGGTTTTGGTTTCACCCAATTTTTACTGAGAGTAGTTGAAAATAAAGGCTCATATCTGGTTAATTGCTTACTATAGAAAGGTAGGTACAGTACTCTAATGGACTCTCAAGAAAATTGCTTTGAGATTGTCGCAAAATAAAGCATGCTAAAAAATAAACTTCATGAGCACACAACGAGAAGGAAACCGGAGCCAGAAACGTCTGAGGGGATTTGATGTTAGCATTAGCATCAGAAGCACGCTCCTAGAGTCATGTCTCATGAAGTAAATAAAAGTACCTTCCAGATATCCTTTTCCACCCTCAGCAAGGGTTCTGTAGCCTATAGGGATTTTACATGCTCTTCTTTTCACATCTATTATTATACAAATAACATTTTATTATAAATACAACTACAATGACTACTACTAGTGGTACTAATGTTAATACTACTAATAATACTAATACTACTACTAATTATAATAACAGTTTAAGCTGCCATATTTGTTCTGTTTGACTCCAGTCCTGAGCATTACATTCTTATTGGAGTAATTATATGTAGGCGTACACATGATGCTGAGAAGGTGTCGTAAGCGCATATTATATAGATGTACACACTGACACAAAAGTGTTAACGCTGAAAATAAATTTTATTAAGCTATGTAAATTATTTGTGTAAAATTCAGAGTGAACAAATCATAGAACAAAAAAGCAACAAGAAGGTGAGCATAAACCCTGGAACATCACAAAAACATTAAACTGATACAAACCCTGAATTGTGTGAAAAAGAACTGAGACATTTAAAACACGACTTTTGTTTTTTCCAGTTTGTGGGTTATTTCCCGTACAGTGTCTGTGATTATTAACACCATCAGCGAATACAGAAGTGTGTTATGTCTTCACCACCACCAAAAAGAGAAAAATTAATTATGTGGTCCACCCCTGTGTTTACCCAATCTGAAAGATCGATTCTATAACGCTGCCGCCGGTTAGGTCTTTTTTATTGTTTATACTGGTATAGGATTTGAAAGAAGTTATTTTTATAGAAGACATAATACCCATCCATCATCTATACTACTTATAAATCCCATTTAACGGTCACGGGGATGTAGGACATCTGACTTCAGGTGAGAGGCAGAGCAAACCCTGAACATACCACCAGTCTATCGCAGAGCTAACACAAAGTAGCTCACATTCAAATTAAAGCACTCACATTACAAGCTATGGGCAATTTAAATATGACAGTTAATCTTACGTGCATGTCGACGATCAACATGGAGATCATACGTTCGAATCCAGGTTGAAGCCACAGCCATCTGTGACCAGGAGTCCATGGGAGCCAACTGGCTGAGCTCTCACAGGAGGGAGGGATGCCACACGTTCACTTTCCTGCCACTCACATCGATCGGGAAGATAATACTTGACGGGTGGGAATTGGATACGACTAAATTCAGGGGAGAAAATGGAGAAAAATCCAAAAAAAGAAAAAGAAAAAAAAAAAACACCTTACGTCAATGTCTTTGTACTATGGGAGGAAACCACAGAGGCACAGGAAGAAAATGCAAACTCCACACAGAACGGTCCGAGTGAGCCATGAGATTCAAACCCAGAACCTACTAGATATAAAGCAATGATGCTAATTATTGAGCCTCTGTACAATGTAGAAGTACTTTGCTAAACAATATAGGTTTCACGTTAGGTTTGTGTTGATTACTTGACTGAGCCAATCATAGGAATAAATACCCTAAACTTCAAGAGGATGTTTTATTTCCAGAATGCATTGCACTAGAACTGTTCACTTGATATACAGATATAGGAAAATAACCACTGTTCCCATTAAGCTAAAATTGGCGCACCAATGGCACAAATTATTTCAGACTGGTGCAAGGGATTTTTGGTGCTACACCAGTAATTTTTAAAAGTGATCTGTCCCAGCAACACTTTAAGATCTTTCACGATAATGTACCATTTAGAAGGGTGGCCAGCGAGTGAACGTCCTTACATATTTCTGATTCTGAGTGGGTCCATGTACGTACGTCAATGGTCCCTTTAAATACAAGTAATTACGTCACAGACGCAGGTATACTTATACACCACAGCCGCACGCACTCATAAAGCCACATACAGTTCGTCAGTGTGGAAGTTTTTCATCAAGAGTGAAGAAGATATAACACACGCAATTTGTAATACATGAAAACTTTCAGAACAAAACTAATTACACCGTTAAAACATCCTCACACCGCTAAACACACCCAGTTTAAACAAGCTAAGAAGAGGAAACTAGCACATATAATAATATAAACAATATTAATTATTATTTGCAGTAGTAACAGAATTAATAATATAGGAAATATTTCTACTACTGCTTATTGCACTACTACTACTATTATAATAACAATAATAACAATAACAATAATAATAATAATAATAATAGGGGCAGTGGTGGCTCGGTGGTTTAGGTGCTGGCTTACTGATCTGAAGGTCGGGGGTTAAAGCTTCACTATCACCGAGTTGTCACTGCGCTGTATTGGCCCAAGCTCTTTTTTCCTTAATGGGAACACTGAAAATAACCCACAAATTCAACAACAGAGACACACAGCGTCTGTGGCAGGGGGTTCTGACCCTCACGGATTACTAACCACTACCACAGGGCTGTGATGATAGCATCACTAATCAGCTTCTAAAAGTCTGCGCAGAGGAGCATAAGGATATCCTTATAGACATTTTCAACACCACCTTAAATCACGCTGTTTTCCCCAGATTCCTCCGAACTCTGTTCAACACTTAATACAAACATCCCTCAATAGCTGATAGGGAAACTACACCTGCTATGCATGAACACCTCACTTAACTGGTTGCAGGACTTTCTCAGAGTCAGTAAGGATTGACAACAAGGCATAGGGTACCATAATACTAACCCCCCAAGGGTGCATGCTCAGTCCCTTGCTGTTCACCTTGCTAAACTTGACTGTGGGTGGAGCTGTTAATTGGAACACAAATTTGTTGATGGCATGACTGTAGATGTTCTCATCAACAATGAATCAGGTGAATCAACTAGCTATATAGTTCATGAATAACAATCTCTCCCTAAATGTGGAAACAAATAGATTGTTATCGACTGCACCATTCCTTCCCAAGCCCCAGTGATCATCAAAAACTACAGAACACCAATAGAAGAGCACCACTGCTTCAAAGGCCAAGAAAGCCTTTACTTCCTCTAGAAGCTGAAGAGACCCAGAGCCCCAACACCCCTCATGCACACTTTCTACCACAGTACCAATGAAATCATTCTGACCGGCTGCACGATTGTGTGGTTTGCAGCACACGGTGAATGAAGTTGAGATCACCCCGGACATCGATAATACCCGAATAGTCTACAAAGCCAATGGCTTATCTGTGGGGTTTTTGTTGCTGTTGTTGTTTTGAACATTTTTATATATTTTGTTTGTGTATGTGTACGTTTTTACTGGGGATCTAGGGGGGGAAAATTGGCCACCTTGATTAAAATATGCATTTTGTTGATATTTGGATTTTAGGGGCATTTTAAATACCAAGTCCCACCCTGTACGAAAACAGAAAAGACACAAAAAAAATCAAATAAATATGTTAAATTCATTTATGGGGATTTACAGAAATACAGAAAATGAAGAGGGTCTGTTTTGCATGAGAGAGCGATGAAAGCACACAGTTCAGGGGTGATATTAATAACCACACAACATGAACAGGAAACAGCCCATAACTGAGGAGAACAAAAGAACAGCTCAGGAAGTACCTACTGAATACAGGATACCAATACTCAGGACTTTTTTATGACATGCCACTGTAGAAAACATTAAAATGTCACACGTGTCGATAATGCTAGGTTTACATTATGTGCCTGGTGGCCACGGCAGTCACGTTTGGCCGAAACATAGTGCGCCGTGACAATTTTGTCAATTTTCTTCTCCACAGTCAAGTCTGGCTGCGTTCTATGACGTTATGCTACGTTACTTGAGAAGAGTGATGCGAGAGCAGACAACAGCAAGCACTCCACCTACACTTCCAACCTACCCAACCACAGCCTCTAGTATCAGCACATTTACTTTAATGATACAATGCATGAATATCTACAGATTCTTCATATGTATCTAATTCTGTTTAAAAATATTTCATTTTCCAAAAATTTACACATAGAAATAGAATATGTTATACAGCCAGTATTTTGAATTCCCCTCCTCAGGGTTGGCAACCATGGCAACCAGCCCGTGGGTAGAATATAATATGCAGGAATCTGCCCAAGTGCCCCGAAATTAGGCTGAACGCATTATCCAAATGCAGCCGTCAAACTATTGGAAGGGCAGCAAGTCTTCTTACGTCGTATTACGTTTTATCAAGTTTTGTTGCGATTATAACGTTTTACTACGTTGTAGCACGTTTCGCATCCGCACTGTGACTGCTGTGGCAAATTGTTTGGCATCCAAAAAATCTGCCACGGCTTCCACAGCACTCACGGCCTTTTACGTTTGCCCATCCCGTCACCCCGCCTTGTCTCACGACTATCCCTTTTTTGTACACGGTGCAACTGCCCCGCCGCCGGGAACATAGTGTAAACCTATCATTACTACTGTTTTACAGCTCTGCTGAAACTGTTAATAAAGGAAATATTGTACTTATTACCAGATTGTTGTGTTACATGATGCATAAGATGGTGAAGAACTCTAACAGGAAGTGGATCTGCAGTAGGAACTTTTGAATGCAGGTTATTAATCAGGGAGTTTAGATAATGTATTCTGGAGTAAAATACACAAATGTAAATTGTGTTACGATGAAAACTTGTATAAATATTATGAAGAGGAACTTCACTGAAAAACTTTACCTAGAAACCTAAAAAAACATTCCTGTGGTTCTGAGGCCCTGTTCGTGATCAAGCACTGAAACCACGGTGTAAGTACAGCTGCGTGTCCTGAACAGGAAATAACAGCTATTTTTTATCACGCAAGTGCTTCGATACATTGGGTGATGTTTTCGTTGCACACCAAAAATGAAATCTGGTGCAATGAAGAAATTAATTTTCATCCACTTTGTTTGCTGCATGAGAATATGATTAACTGACCAATCGAATGAGAGCGCCACTGCTTTAATTACAGAAAAACGACTGGGTTGTCAGTGACAGACAGGATCAAGTTTCTCCTCGGCCGTTGTTGATAGTTTAAAAAACTCATTCATTTCTTAATTCTGATTGGTCTGTGAGAGAGAAGTGACACCACCGCGCTCAGGGGTGTTTTTCTGCCAAGGCCTCTAAGTGCGATTAATAGTTTGGTACATATCAAATGTACTGAAAATAGGTGCTGCCTGAGCAAGAAACGTGTTGGGTGGACACAAACCCTAAAAAAAAAAACCCACACTGAATTATTTAAGTTAGTTACAGCAACCAGTCATACCTAAAATGTTTTACTCCAAGCGTCTGTGAACAGCAAATTTATCAGGGCATTTTAAAGTAACAGTAGTGTTTTTTAATTAGTAATAATTTTTCAAATAAAGGTTCTAAATGAAATAATATACACATGAAAAGAAAACTAAATGTGGCCCTTTACCTGTCGACAGCTCTGACCACTAGATATAATAAATATACTGAAAGATAATAATCATAAGAGTGATGAGTTTGATCTAACACATTTCTTCAAAAGTTCTGTTCAGGGGATAATGTCATATTCAGATCTTGCACAAGTCCAAACCTGTCTAAACCTGATGATTCTGGTTCTGATGTGAACTAAATTAAGTACACATTAAAATTAGTAACCACTACAAGTACAGTTGGAGTACCGCAATTGTTCATCCTTACACCATAACCCGGTGATACAGAGCTTATTTTATCATAAATGGCCATGAAAAGCACCGCACTGGGTAATTTTATCATGTGGATTACTAGCGGGGGCTGAACTAATGTGGCTTCATCCACAGCCATTTTGCTGGGATATGGATTCGTAGCATTCAGTTCGGGTGGTGCAGTGGTGTGGTTGTTAGCACATCTGCCTCACAGCAAGAAGGACCTGCGTTCGATTCTCGGGCGTTTGTGTGGAGTATGCATGGGTTTCCTTCGGGTACTCTGGTTTCCTCCCACAGTCCAAACACATGCACATTAGACTGATACGCTGTTCCAAATTGCCCCCAGGTGTGAGTGTGTGTGAGTGGTTGTGTCCATTATCCTTCACTTTTTATTTCAACCCCAAATTAAGGCCTGCTAACATTGTTCACATGAATTAAATAAAATTATAAACTTGTCCATGCAGCTCCACACTGTAAGCTGTAACGTTCATGTTTCTCTATACAAAACACCATGAACATTAGCTAACATTTATCACTAAGTCACCTTAAGACTACAGATATTTTAAAGTCTTTAGTTTTAGGTTACTTACCGTAAATAAAACAATGGTGTTTGCTTCCGTGATGACGGTGAACCCAGTAGATCTTCACCGGTCGGAGTGGATTTGCTGACAGTCCAGAGTTAAACATTGTTTCTTCAGTAACATTAACTTGTTGTTTGTTTGTTTTTGTTTTTTTATAGGGTACTGATCCATTGCAGCCAACTTACACTGCGGATGCAGGATTGCTTAAAGTTCACATTTCTATATCATAACGTTATTTGAGTAATGTGTGTTTGAAACAGAAACAAATATAAAATAAAATAAAATAAAATGATGGTGATCTAAACTAGCAAACATAATTTCTTTCTGCCAATTCCGGGTCGCGGAGAGTCTGGAGCCTACCTCAGCCGACACTGGGTGAAGCCAGGATACACCCTGAACAACACACACAAAACCAGTCACACTCACACCTAGGGGCAATCTGAAACAGACAATTAGCCTAATGTGCACGTCTTTGGGCGTAGGGAGGAAATCGGAGTACCCAGAGGAAACCCGTGCAAGCACTTGGAAAACATGCAAACTCCACACAGAAACACTTGTGTCCCAGCCCAGGACTCAAACCCAGTACCTTCTTGCTGTGCGGCAGACGTGCTAACCACTACGCCACTGTGCCACCCGCTTTGCCCACACTAGGTTTCAATATTATCTGCTATGTTCTGCTAGGAGAACTTACTAAACAATGTGATGTTTAATATGTCTATTGTGTGGGGTTTTTTAGAATTGCTATACCTGAGTATTGACTTTAAACTTAAATAAATGACGTTATGAAAGCAAAGAATAGTAAATATATTAAAGATCTGTCCCATTTTATGCATTAATATTTATATCCGTGACTTTACTTCCTTCAGTCAGTAAATATCGCCATCTAGCGGCACCATAATACACCATGAGCAGTATTTTAAGGTGAACAGGAGAGATTATTATTATTATTATTATAACTTACTAACACTAAGATGTATTTGGTTTAATCCTGGGGTTATTACTGTATATAAAAGAATAAAACCGAGTTATTTACAGAAACAGCATCATTTACATAAAAACCTTTAGCATTCACTGACTAGCTAACCTAGCCACGTTAGCATTGTGTTAGCTGGCTAGCTCCAAAATGAGCCATGGTTTACTGAGAAAACGAAAGTGTGCTGATTGTATGAAAATAAACGTGTTGTTGTTGTTTTTGTTTGTTTGTTTTTTTTACCTCAGCTTTTCTTCATACAAGCTTTTCCTCACCAAACTGTCCTGGAGTACATGAACCATCTTCCCAACCGCTTCTGAAGTTATATCTCTTCCTTTTCACTGTTCCTGGGAGAAAACAACTCGATTAAGAAAAACAATCAACTATTTTGTGAATAAACTAATCAAAATATCTCGCGCGCGCTCTTTCTTTTTTCCTCAGTCTCGCGGGCGAGCGTGTTGCTTAGCAACAGAGATGTCAGTGGCAGGAGAGTATATTAGTTTCTGTGGTTATGATTATATCTAAAAGTCCGTATGTTCGTTTCTGTGGTGAACTGAAGGCATGTTTTAGGACATATTAAAAAATAAACACCCAAAATCCGAATAAGATCGATATCTTCTGTCATCTGTATCACCTGAACCGCACAAGACATCAATATTCAAATATTATTATTCAAAACCTTTTCCCAACCAGGTACTGAGGCTGTCATCCAATCAGAGCGAGGCAGGTGGTCATGCTGCTTTTTCATTGGTCAGCTCCACCTGTGGTAATATAAAGGCTAATCTAACATTATTCATTTATTTTGAACTTCATATAAACATAAAATGTTTAAAATAATTCATAAAATACCCGATTCAGTATAAACAGTATGTTTTTTTAAGTTTCCGTGTAGCCCATAAATAATGTTTAATGGTTTGTTTACATCATATTAACTCGCTACACCTCATCGCATCCACAGACGTAAACTTTATGATATAGAAGTAATTCTACAGTCTGTATAAAAATCTGCTCCTAAATAATATTACCCTGTTTTTTAATTTCTCTGAAGCCAAAACCCCAAATCAGACACGTCCTTAAGTTCTACAGGAATCGTTGTGCTTTTGTTATCGTACACACCACAGTTAGGCCCGAGTGACTCAACCAATCAGATTATTAGCTTTTACCTTTAAAATGTTGATTTAAAAATTATTACATTTTACATTTTCTTAAAACCCAATCACTGTTACAGAGAGAAGCATCATCTTTAACTTCTGGTTTTATTTAATCTCTTATGAAATAACCAGTTTAATCTGGTCAAACACATCACACTTCAGGGCGGCACAGTGGCGTAGTGGTTAGCACATCCACCGCTCAGTGAGAAGGTCCTGGGTTTGAGTCCCGGGCTTGGTGAAGGTGTTTCTGTGTGGAGTTTGCATGTGTAGTTTTCCTCTGGGTACTCCAGTTTCCTCCCACAATCCAAAGGAAATAAACATTAGGAAAATTGGCTGTTATAAAAATTTTTTATGCGATTTGGCAAAAATTAATTAGTAAATGAACTAGGGGCACTCAAAGAGTGCAGGGTACCTCCACCAGGCACAAATGGATTATTATAACTTTTCATAATTCTAATGACTGCGATGGCGAATGAAAATCAGATCAGAAGTTTTTGTGTAATCCTGCTAAAAGGTAAACAAATCAACTGATGATGGTCAAAACACAACCTCCCCCACCAAGCGACGGAGGAAATGTATGAATAATGAAATGTGGTGCAGTGTGCTTTTTGTGGTACTGGGTTCCAGCGAGGGTGTTGTTTTTTTTATGGGTTTGCATATCCTCCCTGTGCTTGCGTGGGTTCCCTCCAGGTACTCCAGTTTTCTCCCACAGTAAAAGACATGCTCATGAGGCTAATTAGCTGTTTCTCTTTGCCCCTAGATGTGAATATGAGTGTGAATGGTTGTATGTGTCGGCGCTGCGATGGCCTGTTCAGGGTGTTCTCTGCCTTCACCCAGAGTCGGTTGAGATAGGCTCCAGCCTCCCCCATGACCCTTAAAGGATTAAACAGTAAATAAATGAATGGTGAAAGAGTGGTTCAGGGAGATTGAGGAATGACTCTCACATATGTATTGGCACCCCAGAGGCCTGACCTTAACCCTACTGAAAGTGTTTGGGATGCTGTGGAAGACTTTACACAGTGGTTTCACTCCTCCATCATCAACACAAGATCTTATAGAAAAATTAATACGACTCTGAACTGAAATAAAGGTGTAATGTTGCATTAGTGTGAGGAAACAATGACATGGTTAATCCATGCTAAAGGTGGAACAACAAACTAAAGAGTGCTCAATGTTTTTGTTGTTGGTTTGTTGTGGAAGGGCAGTGTATTCTCTACAGAAGGTTTTTATATATGAAATAACTGGTTAATAGGAATGGAAGGTAATGGGTAGTTCAGTGTGTACATGGATGTGTGAATGGACACCGCACACCTCTGCCCAGCATTCTGCTCGCCAATGTCCAGTCTCTGGAGAATAAGCTCGAGGACCTCAAGCCCAGGGTTAAGTTCCAGAGAGACATTCGGAACTGCAATCTCCTCTGCTTCACCGAGACATGGCCCCAGTGGTGCTGGACCCAGCGGTGCCGGACCACGCCATCCAGCCGGCCGAGTTCTTCTCGGTTCACCGCATGGACAGAACACTGGAATAGGAAAAGTCCAGGGGAGGCTGCGTGTGTTTAATGGTGAACAGTAGCTGGTGCAACAGCGCAAGCATTGTTCCTCTCACTCGCTCCTGCTCACCCAACCTGGAACTACTGACCCTCAAATGTCATCCTTTTTATCTTCCTCGGGAGTTTACATCGGTCATAGTCAGCACCGTTTATATTCCACCTCAGGCGGACACGGACA
>JBCNYH010001371.1:0-14559 GCA_039654325.1 Tandanus tandanus | reverse complement strand
AGGCTGGCGCCCATCTCAGCCGACTCTGGGCGAGGGCAGAGTACACCCTGGACAGCTCACCAGGCCATCGCAGGGCTAAACAACGTTTCTTTCAGTTTAATATTTATATTGCTCTTAACATTAAACTGTTCTGTGGATAAATATTAAAAACACACACTGAAAGGATTTTTATTTATTTATTTATTTATTTATTTATTTATTTTGCTCTTACACTTTGCTATTTGCAATACAAATCTGTGAACAACGTGAATGTCTATTTTTAAAAAAAGCATAATTCCCTCAATGCAGGAGAAAACTTCAGGTGGAATTTTGACCACAACTTGTCAAAATGACTACAAACTACCCTTTTGATACATTTTGTGTGTTTATTAGTATGAATAATTTATGAATCAGTGAATATAAATGTGAATGCTTGTGAATGGGCCCCTCAAGGGGTTTAGTAATTTTTTTGATTAGGTTGTGCGACAAGAATGTTCCGGGTTTGAGCCCTGTGCCAGGAAAAAGTCTCTCTGTGTAGAGTTTGCATGTTCTCCCCATGCTTGTGTGGATTTTTTGGGGGGGTGCTCCAGTTACAGTCCATAGACATGCACATTATGCTAATCGGATATTTTTGATTGCCTCTAGTTATGAAATTGAGTGTGTGTGTGTGTGTGTTTGTGTGTGTTGGCCCTGCAATTGACTAGTGAGTTATCACTTAAAAGATTTGACTAAAGTAGTGGATATAATGTAATGCTCACAGTTGTAAGTGTTCTTAGGTTGCAAAAACCCAGTGATGATTTGATGAAAATAGTGAATTTTAAGAAATAAACACATGCAAATGATGTGTGTGTGTGCGCGTGCGTACGTGTGTGTGTGTGTAGCCTGTGTTGGTGCATGCTTTGCATTGCTCTGTCTCTCTGTAATCATAATTATGCTTAAGGGCTATGCTGTCAGTTCTTAAAGGTGCAGGCTTGTTCTTAAAATAAAATAAAAAATCATAGCAAAATGTATGCCTATAGACCAGTACACTAATAGGAAGTGTTGTACCTGAGTAACAGGGAAATTCAATTCTGTACTCAGTACTATATCACCATTTTGTGAAAAGAGGGAAAACTGTAATGTGCATAGTTATGGTTATGGTGATGGTTTTATGCATTTTGTGAATCCTGCGCTGTGCTGGAAATGTGGTCATGCTTATTTCCATGTTGTTTTTTGCTTTAATGCACCTAATTTCCAATACAACCCATAAATAAACATCTGACAGCAGATTTTTTTTCTTTGTTTACCTTCACAACAAAGCAGATCAGTCTGTGCTTCCGTGGAAAACCATTATTTGAATACCCGCTGATTAAAACTGTCTCCAGCCATTCATATCATTTACACCATATTATGCCATGGTAAATAATAAATTGTTATAGTTGAGTAATAGATTCACCTGCTCTATAACTGTGTGGAACGTGCAGGGTGCGGGGTGGGGATTGGGTTTGCACAGGCAGACGAGATTAAAGGAGCTGTGTCACGATTTTTACCCTAATGAATGAATCTAAAATACTAGCCTATGTTTGTTGAATAGCCTTTCAACTTTCGAACCTGACATGGAGCGGATGGAAATGGATTACAGCAAGGACCTTTTGAAACAGTTTTCAAAAATTTAAATCCTATTGCGAACTCCCAGGAAATTTGTTGGACAAACCTAATCCATGTGTACTATCCTTTGTAAATCAAATTTCCTTCTATAGTATAAATACTTACGCAGTGCTGAAAAGAGGAGCTCCGGAAATGTTTGTTTGTGTAAGTTTACAGAAACATTCATACATAAAAGCAAGAGAATAAGCTGCAAGTGCACTCAGCACCGACGGCGGCAGCGTGTGCCCACTATATATTTTTTCCGCAATTTTCCTGATTTACAGTTGCCTGTGTGGGCATGTGAGCACAGACGTGGCAACAAAATCAAGCTCATGGCCTTATGACATTTGCATAAGTATGGAGGTCCGGAGCTCCGCTATAAATGATTATTCATCCATTAATTTTCTGAACTGCTTAATCCTATTTAGGGTTTCGGGGAGGCTTGTGCTCATCTCAGCCAACTCTGGGTGATAGTGGAGCAGCTAAATGTGATTTTTGGCTAGAATCATTCAGTTGATGATACAAGCATGATTTATGGTATGAATATACTTTGTAAGTCATTATTTGAGGAAAAAAAAGTGCTAGCCATCAAAAATTACAAAATGGCCTTATTTTTTTTCAAGATGGATGCCAGCGCACCAAAAACACCCATAAACCAAAAAAAGATTTATAGCATTTGGCAGAAGCTCTTATCCAGAGCGACTTACAGTTATCATTCTTATACAACTGAGCAATTGAGGGTTAAGGGACTTGCTCAAGGGCCCAACAGTGGTAATAGAACCGACTTTTGGAATAGTAACCCATCACCTTAACCGCTAAGCCACCACTGCCCCCTGCCCAGTTCCTCTGGGCAGATGAAGCTTTATAGCTGGGTGAAGGCAATTCATCTAGGAGAAGGAAAACTCCGAAATTGTCAGGGATCTTCAGGAAACTAGAACACTCAGTGAACCCATTACCCACCAAAGCATAGTAGGTTCTTTCCATGTAATACAGTGGTGCCTTAAAGTTTGTGAACCCTTAAAAATATTTTACATTTTTGCATAAATTCGACCTAAAATCAGTCCTACACATCGGCCTGGAGGAATTTTAGCCCATTCCTCCATCCAGAACAGCTTCAACTCTGGAATGTTGGTGGGTTTCCTCACATAAACTGCTCGCGTCAGGTCCTTCCACAACATCTCAATTAGATTAAGGTCAGAACTTTGGCTTGGCCATTACAAAACATTAACTTTATTCTTCTTTAACCATTCATTGATAGAAGACAAAACAGGCCAAAACCACGATACTACCACCTCCATATTTCACAAATATGATGAGGTTCTTATGCTGGAATTCAGTGTTTTCCTTTCTCCAAACATAACGCTTCTCATTCAAACTAAAAAAGTTCTATTTTGGTCCCATGAACATTAACATTAGCCAATGCAAGAGAGGCCTTCAGTTGCTTTGAAGATACCCTGGGGTCCTTTGTGACCTTGCTGACTATTACACACCTTTCTCTTGGAGTATTCTTTAACTTTCCTCCATTTCTACACAATCTGTCTTACTGTGGATTGGTGGAGTCCAAACCCTTTAAAGATGGTTTTGTAACCTTTTCCAGCCTGAAGAGCATCAACAACCCTTTTTCTGAGATCCTCAGAAATCTCCTTTTTTTGTGCCATGATACACTTCCACAAACATGTGTTGACACTTTGATAAATCCGTGTTCTTTAAATTAAACAGGGTGCCCACTCACACCTGATTGTCATCCCACTGATTGAAAACACCTGACTCTAATTTCACCTTCGAATTACCTGCTAATCCTAAAGGTTCACATACTTTTGCCACTCACAGATCTGTAACATTGGATCATTTTCCTCAATAAATAAATAACCAAATAAAATATTTTTGTCTCATTTATTTAACTGGGTTCTCTTTATCTACTTCTAGGACTTCTAATCTGATGATGTTTTAGATGGTATTTATGCATAAATGTAGAAAATTCTTAAGGGTTCACAAACTTTCAAGCACCACTGTAAATTGCTTTCCATGCATGAAGGCCTTCAAAACCCCACAAAACTCAAAAATCCCACAAAACCCACAAAAAAATCAAAGCATTTCCAATCTTTGAGCTGTTTTCTAGCCCTACACCATCTTGAAAAAGAACCACAGTTATCTGATTTATAATACGAAAAGCATCTACCTTTGCTCACAGTGGGTAAGTTTATATTAAACAATGATAGAAGGAGAACGGACGGTAACATTTTCATAGTTCTTGAATTCTGTCATAGTTAATATACCTATCATATGTTTTTTCAATATTTCTATGAACAAACGACTATAAATAGTCATAAAAATCAAGTTTTATGGACGAATATGAAGTAATACGATATGAAAAAATGGCTGCTGTATTGGATTCCTGAAAGGCCAGAACTGTTCTGAAGTCAGTTATGTTATGGCAAAGAAACACAAAATTTATCTCAATAATATCTGCACTTTGGCTATTTATACAACATGTTGACATTTTTACATGAAAAGCGTTATATGGCGGCCATATGGCCGCCATATTGGAATTTCAAGTGGCTAGCACATTTTTCTTAAAGTCTACCCAACAATGAGTATTTCTGCCAAATGTCATGCTTGTATCGTCAAATGAACCATTGTTTGGCTTATCTGCTCCACTATGAGGGCAGAGTACACCCTGGACAACTCACCAGGCCATCTCAGGGCAATAAATGATTATGTATTCTTTAATAACCTCATTGATGGTATTTAGGCTGTTTTCTTCAAACAAAAACGACACTGCCCTTCAATCAGGGGAGGTCTGTAACCAGAGAAACAAATGAAATACAGGTAAAATTGATCATCAGAGCAGGCTCAGAACAGGTTTATAAATAAGTTCAATTGAGCTACACACTGGAGGTATATCTATGACACATTGGATTCAACTACACAGCTGGTAATGACAATAAGTCTGTTCCCAGTTTGAAAATCCCAAATCTGGCTCTATAGAATTGTTCATCAGGTCGTCTGGTATAAGCCTGTATAGCCTTGTGCGATTCTGGTTGGTGATAACGAAGGAATAGGCCTTGCAGAGCCAACTGTCCACAACAACAAAACCAACAACAACAACAACAGGGTGACAAAGAGTTTGATGCCAGATACCTCCAGTGTAAAAAAAAAATAAATAAATAAAGGCTTTTGAACATTTCACATTCACACTGATGAAAACTCAAAACCTTGCTCACATAGTCAGGGACTGTTCAGCAATTCTGGCCAGTACACTCTAAAAGGTACCGATGGACGAGCATGAGATACACCTTCCTTGAAATATTTTTTTTCACTGGTCTGAACTTTATTTTATGTTTTTGGATGGTAAAACCAGGCCTCACTCTTAACATATAGGTAGTGATGATCATTTGATGACCGAAATATGATAATTGGAATAAAAGTCGTTTGTATTTCCATGAACCAAATGTCAAAACCTGTCACAGTCCAACTTAACACGTCTTTGCACACCTACAGTTTTAAAATCACCACACCCAGTCTTTCACAACTGCTTCACACACGTGAGAAGCTACTGTTTTCGATATTTGATTCATGGAGTTACAAGCGATTTTTATTCCAGTTATCATATTTCACTGTATCATATCATAACTTTAGTGATATTCAAAGTACATAACACGGTGGCGCAGTGGTTAGCATGTCCGCCTCACAGCAAGAAGGCCTGGGTTCGAATCCTGGGCTCAGGTGTTTTTGTGTGGAGTTTGCATGTTCTCCCCTGTGCTCGCGTGGGTTTCCTCCAGGTATTCCGGTTTCCTTCCACAGTCCCAAAACATGCACAGTAGGCTAATTGACTGTTCCAAATCTCCCCTAGGTGTAAGAGTGAGTGTGAATGGTTGCGTGAGTGTTGGCCGTGCGATGGCCTGGCAAGCTGTCCAGGGTCTACCCTGCCCTCTCCCAGAGTTGGCTAAGGTGGGCGCCTGCCTCCCCGCGACCCTAATTAGGATTAAGTGGCTTAGAAAATGAATGAATGAGTGCATAACAGAGAGTTTTGTAGTGATTAACTCCATCAAAGCATGTTTTCATTCATACTGATTTGATTTTTACTTTGTTCCTCTGTAGTCTGTTCTTCTCATCTTGAAACAGCAAATGTAAAAATGGTAATGGCACTGCATAGCATATAGGAAATGAAGCTTGCTAACTAGACAAGAAGATCCAAATGTGGCAGTGTTACTGTGCTTTGTTTTATCTGAAAACAACAGACCACAGTCAACAAACACTACAGACTAAAATAAACAAATTAATCTTTTTGAATCACTTTGTACAGATGCATTTCTTACTACTGAACTAACTTACGTCTGACTTGGATCAACCTCACCCTACATCTGGGTGTGTTTGTTGAAAGCAAGTTATTACAGGAGGGGTGGGAAATGTCTGCAGGGCTTCTGTTGAATTTTCAAGCTACTGGAAGTGGAGCAGGAAGAACAGGTGGAGCTGGAGTTCAGGGCAGAAACATTAAGGCCTAGTGCAAGTGTGACATAGTCTCCAAAGGTCAATGTGTATGAAAAGATAAGTGGCACTAATTCAGGCCATATGCTAAGCCTGTGTGAATTGTACTCAAATGGGATTGTGGTCACAGTGTTTATAAGCTTGTACAGTGGGTATAGAAAATAATCACTCTAACAGCAAAGTGAAAGATATAACAACAACAGTTCCTAAAAAACATAGTCACTGAGATGGGTAAATACGTTTTTCCTTTTATCTTGACAAGTGCCCCGTTTCCTGCTGCAGAGAAACAGCCCCACAGCATGATCCTACCACCACCATGTTTTAATATAGATAGGTATGGTGTGTTTTGGATAGTAAGCTGTATTGGCTTTCTGCCTGATATACTGTTTGGCATTTGAGGACAATTATTTCAATTGTGGTCTCATCTGACTATAAAACCTTTTTCCATTTGGTCTCATAATCTTTGAGGAGCATTTTGGCAAAGCTCAATTGAGACTTTTTTTTTTTTTTTTTTGCAACTCATAAGGCAATACTTAAGGCAACACTTGTGGAGCATTTGTGATACTGTTGTCACATGCACACAACGACCATTCCTTGCCAAAAATATCTGTTACATACTTCAAAGTCGAAGTATGCTTTGTTGTCACACAGTTTCCGTGTAGTATATTCATTCATGCATTCCAAGCTGCTTTAGGGGTGCACACTGAACAGCTCACCAGTTCGTCGCAGGTCCAATACACACACAACCACACACAGCCACACCTAGGGGCAGTTTAAATCAGAATTAGAAGAATCAGAATTGCTTGTGCAACGAAATTGAAGTAGTATCTCTCAGATTCTGTGCAGTTAAAATAAAGGTAAAGAAACCCCACTATAAATCATTACCATTACTACAGCAGATAATTGCAAATATAGCAAGAATCGTTCAAATAGTGATACAAGCATGAAATTTGGTTCATGTACTCTTCAAATCCCACTCTTTTCAAAAATCCCCTGGCCACTCAAAAATCTACAATGGCGACCCCAAAATCCAATAACCAAAAAGTTGGGTTTTTCCTTTATAACTCGAAATGCATTGATTTTAAGCCCCATAAATGTATCATAGTTGAATATAAAGTTGGGTATTGTGGACATTTTGATACCAAGACACTGCATGTATTTATCTCTTATGGTTCTTGAGATACACCACCCCGGTACTTCTACATGCTCAGGAATGCAAAAAAATTTTTTTACCATTCATTGTTGTTAAGTGAATTTTGTGATATGAAAATGTTATTTTCATAACCTATTTTCTTTTGAGTCTTTTTCATTACGGTTATAACATAAAATTCTAAAACCAAGATGGCGTCCAAGATGGCTGCCATTAACTTGAAGTAATCATATCTTAGCAACTATGAAACATGAATTTTTGGTGCGCACATATAAATCTTAATGTATGACAGATCCAGCACTGCTGCTACTGTGGATGAGGCCAGGCTTGACATGTTCGCCAGAAAGCAGAGGCCTTATGAGTCAATCCCACTAACCAAAGCAGTTCTGCCCCAACACACAAGGCGTGTTGCCTACCAGGCTGGTTGTGTGTGGGCCCAGGCGACCCAGTGACAGCCAGAGGCAGAGGACCCTGCAGACTGGGTATGGCAGAAGGTTGGTGAGGAATCGCAGGTCTTCTGGACAGCCAACTCTCCAGTAGCCAAGAGTTGCCAACAGCTCACCAAATCTGGCTGTAAATCTGGCTGTCGTGGCAGGTGCAAGTGCTACAGACTGGGTCTCACTTGTACAGCACTGTGCTGCGCTGTGAGGTGTAACTCTACACTTTTGTGGTCTTATTTTTGGAGGGATTGAACAGTTCTAAAACTGTTTCATATGTGTCATCAATACGTAGAATCTTGTTTCACATTGAGTCTTTACAGTATGAGCCTGGATCACACTTGCAAGGCAGGGGTTTTTTTTTTGTGTAAATTTATATATGTTTTCTTGCAGACATCTCCAACGCCATCTTTAATACAGGAGTCGGGTAGCACTTTTGGTTACAGGAACGGGTATATGAAATTCTCTGACTCAGAAAAGTTCATTTGGCATGTCATATCTCCAGAACCATAACTGATACAGACCAAAGCGCCCACAATACCCACATTTATAGCCAGCTTCAATACATTTGTGAAGCAGAAAATCTATATTTTCCAACTCAAGGCTGATAAACTCATTTCTTGTCATCACACTTAGACCTTCAGAGGTATGTACATACTGTATCTCAAGAACTATAATAGCTACAGACATGCTGTTCATGGAATCAAAATGTCTGCAATAGCCATATTTATATTTAATACACTTATATGTAAAAAAAATTAATATTTTCTAAGTTATGGCTCATAAACCCATTTTTTACTCTCTCAAGTCTTTCAAAGTACCTATATGCTGTATCTCAATTGAATTGTAATAGATACAGACAGGCACTTGGTACCAAAGTATCAGCAATACCGAACTTTATATTAAATTTTCACACATTTATGGGGTTTTAAACGAATACATTTCAAGTTATAAAGGAAAAACCAAATTTTTGCCTGTTTTCGGGCAGACATCTTGGATATTTGGGGCCGCCATCTTGGATTTTTGTGTGGCCAGCGGTATTTTTGTAAAGAGTGGGATTTGAAGAGTACATATACCAAATTTCATGCTTTTATCACTATTTGAATGATTTTTTCACTTATCTGCTCCACTACATCTGGTCGGGCTTGCTCAGACATTCATGAGTCTATCATGCAATCCATCACGGTCCTGCATCCATGCACAGTCCTTGCTGGGTGACTGACCCATGTGGTGCTGTGGCTGGGTGTCCACTGTGTATGTATGTATATAGCCATATTACTGCACATTCAGATACAGTATTTTGAATGGTGAATTTAAGTGTTCAGATTCTGTGCAGTATTTAGTGCGATGACAGCTCTGGGATAGTTTATTTGTTTTGGCTTTAATGGTACTAAATCGCCTCCCTGATAGCATCAGTTCAAACAAGTGACATGGGTGGGATGAGTCTCTGAGGATGCTGTGGGCTCTTCTGAGACAGCTTGTCTTATAAATGTCCCAGAGAGAAGAAAGAGGGCAACCTGTGAGTTTAAGAGCAGTGTTAATGACCCTCTGGAGCACCTTCCTTTTTGCTACAGTGCAGCTAGCAAACCACAGCGAAATGCCATAGCTCAGCATGGACTTAAATGAGCGATGATAAAAGGACACTAACAGTTTCTCTGTTAAATTGTTCTTCATGAATATCCTCAGGAAATGTAGCCCTTGTTGTGCCTTTTTCAGCAGTGTAGTGGTGTTTGTTGACCAGGACAGGTTATCCTTGATGTGAGTGCCCAGGAACCTAAAGTCCCCAGTCATGACAGTAGGCTGAATGTCTGATTTATTCCTCCTAATGTCCAATAACAGTCCTTTTGTTTTGCAGGTATTGAGGATGACATGGTGCACCATTGTGACAGCCTATTCATCTCCTCCCTGTATATCAGGCTTATCTTCTCCTGAGATGAGCCCCACCATTGTTGTGTCATCTGCAAACTTAATGATAGCATTGCTCAGATGGGCAGTGATGCAGTCATGTGTGTAAAGGATGAAGAGCAGAGGGCTCAACACACAGCCCTGTTGGGAGTGGTGAGAAGAGCAGCCTGGTATGGCTCCATTGCTAGTCCACATGTGTGATTGTGGTGTAGAGTGCTGTGGTAGTGGTGTCTTCGGTAGACCTGTTTGTTCTGTATGCAAGGTGGTGGGGATCAAATGTGACTCTGAACCAGTTTTTCAAAAAATGATCCCTGAGGACTTCAGGCAGGGTGGGATCAAGTATTGGGAAAGGGACTGGGTAAACATGTCGATAAAGCCACCAGCCAGTTCCTCAGTACCCTCCCTGTCACATGCAAACTCCATGCAGAAATGCTCTCGCCTAGCGCAAGACTTGAACATAGGACCATCTGGCTGTGAGGCTAACCACCATGCCACGATGGAACATCAAGGGTACTATTGAATTCAGCAACATCCACCGAGCATTAGTTGAATAATTGTTTTAATATATACTACACAGAAACATGAGCAAAAAATTATTACTATTTAATGAATTTTTTTATTTGACAGATTTAACAACTCGTTGCAGGTATAGAGCTAATAAATAACTATACAGCTTACAAATAACTTATATTACATAACAGGTGTAGTTAATTTACTAGTTAACTAAATAGTTAATTTACAACCTGAATATGCTTTCAGAACTGAAGGGTACTCAAATATTCTGCCATCCAAGGGATTATCTTTGCTCTCCAGCCCGCCACGTTTTTTTAGGGTGTTTTTTTTCTGTTTTGTTTTGTTTGTTGCCAGAACAGCTCAGAATTTGTGTCTGACAAGCTCAAAATACCTCCAACGTCACAGGGATTTTATAGTTTGGGATTTTACACTGGTTTTCAAGACAAGTCTGGTCCTTGTACAGCAATCCAGGCTGTTTGTCGTAGTTTGGATGGATACAATCTTTCCACGACTTCACAGTCAGGGGATTTTTATGAACTGTTGGACGAATTTCTCCAGACTTTCTGAATGATTTTAAAAACGAGTTTAGCACTTTATTGGCTTCAGTGATTTCTGGCCTGCCTGTGATGGAAAACAGCCCGTTGTTTGGTTTTACTATAAGCTTTGCACTGACTTCTAACACAACGGTAATATTTCCTTAAACACTTTTTAACGCTTTGTTTTTTTTATATCTTGTATTTCTGTTCAAAATTCACCTTACTGTTCAAACCATTCTTAAGTAAACAGCAGATTAATACAATTGAGTTTGGACAAAAATGTTTTGATGACACGGGTATCTTTTGTATGTACTTAGTTCAGCACACTTTGTTGACACTGGTATCTTTTGAAACTCATTGACAGTTTGAAAAAGCTACTTTTTTACCTTTAAAAACCCGGTCGTCATATTGTATGGCTTTCTTCATATTTTTAGATGGCTTTTTGATGAATTTCTAGGATTTCGGCGTCAGTGACCGTCGCTAGCCATGAGTGTTTATTTGCCATTTCCAGTGAATCATTATTTACAATGAATAATAATTATTAATCTCGAGTTAGCGAACCAATCATATCGTGTCATTCCCATTTCCTAAATACTTAATCAAAATATATGCACCTGTTTGAAATATAGTGTTTGTGGTTCATAAAGCAGAGAATAGCTGTCATGCATATATATCATTTTCTCTCTTTACCTCTTTAAGATCCTTGATTATTGGTTTTGGATTCTCTGTGAAGTACCAGTTTTTGACTCATTTGAGGAGTAGTTCCTACTAGCAGCTTTGTAGCAAATCTTTATTTTGGGGTGAAGATGGTAAATTAAACAATAGAAAGTCCAATCAATGTATAAAATATAGTAACTACATCACATATCAGAGTTCAAATCAAAACCAGGACTGATATTAGAAGACGTGATATTGGGGATACTGAGGGGTGGGGATTTCGTTTTATAAGCTCACAGTTCTCATGATGGCAGTGCAAATACTGCACAGGTGTCAACTTGTCCTTCCATCCTGAGGCATTTTTCTTCTTTCTTGTGAACATATCCAACGCAGTAAAATGAGTTCTGTTAACAGCTGGAACTAAGAGAGAATCTATTTTCTACACTCTGAAACCTGTTTTTTTTTTTTTTTTTTTTTTTAATAGTTCATTTTACTATCAAAAATATCAGTGTCTTACTTTTAACTTTGAAGCATATTCATTTGAATAATAATTCACAATAACAAGTCTGTGCTTAGTATAGTGTTATAATTATCACCTATTGTGTGCATTGCTTATTTTGGACCACTGTTATGTGTGGGTTTTGATATAATGAATAAAAGTGTATATTACTGCTCTGATTTTTGTGAAATGCACTTTTACTGTTAGTACTTCTGAGGTTGTTAAAAGGGAGGAGGAAGAGATGAATTCCTTGATCAGTGTGCTATCTGTTGGCATGAAATAATTCTTAATCTCTTAATGCTTAATAACATTTATTCATTCATTCATTCATTTTCTAAGCCACTTAATCCTAATTATGATCGCGGGGAGGCTGGCACCCATCACAGCCAACTCTGGGTAAGGGCAGAGTACACCCTGGACATCTCGTCAGACCATTGCAGGGCCAACATACACACAACCATTCACACTCATACTCACACCTAGGGCCAATTTGGAACAGCCAATTAGCCTACTGTGCATGTTTTTTGACTGTGGGAGGAAACCCGGAGGAAACCCACGCAAGCACAGGGAGAACATGCAAACTCCACACAGAAACACCTGAGCCCGGGAATCGAACCCAGGCCTTCTTGCTGTGAGGCGGACATGCGCCACCATGTCGTCTTGCTTAATCACTTTAACATTAAATTAGTGAACCATTTAACAGAGTGATTCATACTTTATAAGATAAAGAAGAATGCTAAAAAGAACTCATCATAATTAGGCAACTGACGCTGGAGTGTTATAGGCTGTTGAATTCAGGGAAACTGTGACGACAAACAGTACATTTCCAATAATCTCATATTCACACTAGGAAATCAGCAATGAAGGTCCGTTGTTCGAGTCCCAGGCTCGGTCATTTCTGGGTGTTCGATGAGTCTGCATGTTCTCACCATGCTTATGTGGGTTTCCTCCGGGTACTCCAGTTTCCTCGCACAGTCCAAAGACATGCACATTAGGCTAATTGGCTGTTCCGTATTGCCCCTAGGTTTGAGTGTGAGTGTCAGTAGTTGTGTGTGTTAGCCCTGCGATGGTCTGGGGAGCTGTTCAGGGTGTATCGCCATCGTCCAGTGTTGGCTGAGATAGGCTCCTGCTTCCCTGCATCCCCAGTAGGATTAAGTGGTTTGGCAAATGAGTATTTGAGTAATTTTCAGTTATATGACTGAAAGATTGTTTACTGTATCTGGCTTTCTCTATAAAAATGGCACATGCAACAGGTTTCAGTAGATGGATGCACTTATTTCACTAAGTGTGAGTTTTTCCATCTCATTTTCTAAACTTTTTTTTTTCCTTATTAGTGTTGCAGGGAAGCTGGGGCCCATCCCAGCCGACTCTGGGGGAAGGCGGGGTACACCCTGAACAGCTCGCCAAGCAATTGCAGGGCCAACACACATACAACCATTCACACTCACACTCACACCTAGGGGAAATTTGAAACAGCCAATTAGCCTGCTGTGCATGTTTTTGGACTGTGTGGGACGAAATCGGAGTATCCGGAGGAAACCCACGCAAGCACAGGGAGAGCTGTTTATTTGAAAATTGTATTTATTTTTTTTTTGGCATTGTTGGCAACACAGTACACAGTTGTGACTAATATTATTGGCTCTGTAAGTCCTGTCACTCTGTACATTTCTTTGTTCACTATCTAACACCTAGATTTCACTTGTGCTCCTTCAGACATTAAACAAAAACTCAGTTTTTATATAAAGCACATGCAGTTAAGACTGGTCAAATTATTGCATAATATTTATGTTATGGTCTGAACATAGCATTCTCCTTTTGGACTTTCTCAATGACTGCGCAAACTAATGATAGAGTGAGAATAAATGAATGGATACAGGAAGATGGGATATTGTATATAAGATATATATAGTATATATTGTATATAAGAATTGTATAGAGGGGAGTGTCATAGGGAGCCTATAGAAATGAATATTTTAGTACCTGTAGGCGGGACAAAACTAAGAATGTTCATTAAGAGGCCCAGCCATAAAATGTTTAGCATCTCCCCCCCTCTTACTGACAGGCAAACAACCAGTTCTTATCAGCCAGAAGCAAACGAAGAGAGGGAAGAGAAAAGAGCAGAGAGTGTTAACTGCTGTTAACTGCAGGCCCTCGGTAATCATGGCTTTCCTCAAGCTGGGAAGACTTTGCTTGCTCCTGTTGATGTTTATGACTGTGGTGAGTTACATTAGTCCACTTGTTACAGCATTGTTACTGATATTTAATTTTGATTTTTTTTTTTTTTTTTGTATTTTCACTAATCCTCAATTGTCAGCTAAATTGAACAATCACAGAATCCAGGATGTTTCGTAATAGTTTTATAATAAAATATTAAAAGGGCCTTTGTTTTTCAACTTGTATGCAGCAGTGTAAAAGTAATATTAAATTAAGTTAAATTAAGTTAGTAATGTGTGAATGTTAAATAATTCATAATAACGTGCTTACCAAATGCATAATTTTGCATACCAGTAAAAGTTTTCCTATATAATTTATTATAAAAGAGATAAAGATGTAATTTATTTATATTTTTCTATCTATCTATCTATCTATCTATCTATCTATCTATCTATCTATCTATCTATCTATCTATCTATCTATTTTTCTATCTATCTATCTATCTATCTATCTATCTATCTATCTATCTATCCATCTATTTTTCTATCTATCTATCTATCTATCTATCTATCTATCTATCTATCTATCTATCTATCTATCTATCTATCTATCTAT
>JBCNYH010001236.1:0-28824 GCA_039654325.1 Tandanus tandanus | reverse complement strand
TCCTCTGCTGCTGCCTCCTTCCTCAGCTCCACACGAACCGTGTTCTTTAGCCGCACCATCCTGGCCGGCTGGGAATTACTCTCCTGCCTCAGGTCCATCGCTTTGAGTGTCGATGAAGAGAAACCTGAGCGGGCATCGACTAAGAGGCAGGCACAGACACAGGCCCACCGCAGGACTTCTAAAGCTTGTTGATGGTAATGTAGTTGTAGAAAAATGCTTGGACATGAATAGTTATGCAAATGACAGCATTTAAGAGGGAAAAAAGGGTGTGGAAAATGAGCAAATTCCAGCCAAGGAAAGCTGAGAATGCAGGCCCCGGGTGTCCCAGGCAGCAAGAAAGAAAGAGAGAGAGAATGAAACAAAGCAAGCCATTCAGTCATTCATTCATTTCCAAACAGTCAATACAGCCTGCATCTTGCTTCTTGGAGAAATGATCGATTTCTGGATTTTTGAATTTATTTATATATTTATATATTTTAGTTATGCAAATGATAGCATTTAAGAGGGAAAAAGGGTGGGGAAAATGAGCAAATTCCAGCCAAGGAAGCAAGCTGAGCATGCAGGCAGTGCATGCAGGCAGGTGTCCCGGGCAGCAAGCAAGAAAGAAAGCATTCATTCATTCATTCATTTCCAAACAGTGCATCTTGCTTCTTGGAGAAATGATCTATTTCTAGATTTGTCGATTTATTTATTTATTTATCTATCTACAAGCAAACAGGCAGCTCATATCTTTCTTTTACAACATGGAGAAAGAGTCCACCATTCCTGGAAGTACTGCAATACCAGGTCCATGTGTAGAGTGGACGGAGCAAGCCCCTATTCCATCTCCCTGTGCCAAAAATCCATTTAATATATATATATATATATATTAATTTGGCACAGGGAGATTTTTGGCACAGGGAGATGGAATAGGGGCTTGCTCCGTCCACTCTACACATTCCATCTCCAGGGAAATCCAAATCCAAAACCCAAAAAGAAAAACAAAAAGTCCAACCAACCAAATAAAATATTATTTAATTCAAACATCTTTATTTATGGTACTATATCTACTTTTCCCCCCCCAATCACCCACATTTACAGTGCTCTATATGCACGTGCCTTTATCCCTTTCCCTTCCTTCCACTTTGTAAGAAAAACCCTCAAGGCACCCTCCCCCTGACTGATTTCCCACAAAAAGCCTATCCCTCCACAACATACCCCCCACAACAAATTCCCCACAAGTTCCCTTCCCGACACAAAATCCCCCACAACATATTCCCCACAACAATACCCCTCTCCACACAACAAATTCCCAACAACAAAATTCTCTCTGCCAGACCCTTTCCCCATTCCCAACCCAGTCCCACTCCTGAAAACATACTACAAAAATCCTCCCTCCCTTTTATTTTTGCGGCCACCAAGGGAGGCCCATGGCTGTCCGTCCTGTGAACCCCCCTCCCTCCGCACCCCCAACCCCTACGCTCACCAGCTCACCCACCCCCCTCCTCTTACTCACCACCTTCTCCAACCTAGCCCTAAAGACCCCAAAGGCTCCCTCCAGGCTAACTCTCGGGGCCAGACTTGTGAGGCACTCACACCTCCTGCCCCACAAGACACACTTCGCCATGGAGATGGCTTGCCACAAGGGCTTTGCCACCTCCAGTTTCATGCTTCCTAACCTGGTGCCATACAGGACCACATCGCGGTGCACAACCTCCCCCCTTTCGTGGCCCACCACCTCAACATGCACCTCCAGAACTCCAGGGGCATCCCTGTCCTACTCCACCTTGCTGCTTGATCAACTCTGAACTGTGCCCGTTGATCACGACTCGGCTGGCTGCCCCCCTTTATAGCAGGTGCACCATAGCCATGAACCCCGGTCCGCAGCCCATACACTCCAGTACCTGGAACAGGAAGGCATGCGACACCCGATCGAACACCTTTTCCTGATCCAGGCTTAGCACGGACAAAGGCACCTGGTGTTGCTCGGCCCATGCTATTACATCTCGGACTAACGCCAGGTTCATGCTACCCATGCGCCCGGGCACACCACAGGTCTGATCTGGGTGTACCACCACTGCCATGACCTTTTGCAGGCAGAGCACAAGGAGCTTAGCCAAGATCTTGTAGTCGACTGTTAACAGTGTGATCGGCCTCCAATTAGCCAAGTCGGTTCGTTCCCCCTTCTTGTGCAGCAGGGTAATGTTTCCCACCCTTGCGGATGGGGGCAGTTGCCCACCGGACATTGCTTCCCTGTACACTCCCATCAAGTCTGGGCCGACCAGCAGCCAAAAGGCGCGGTAGAACTCGACTGGGAGCCGGTCTTTAGCAAGAGCATAGCTGCCTTCACCTCCTCTACGGAGATCGGGCCCTCCAATGCTGCTGCGCGGTCCCCTAATAGTCGGCCCTCTATGCCCACCAAAAAGTTTTGTGCCAGGTCCTGCCTTGAGGGTCTGGCCCCAAGAGTTCCCTGTAAAAAACCTGGGCCACCCCCAACATCCCCTCTGCCGAGGTTTCTAGACCAGAGTGTCCATTGAGGCCCTCGATGAACGACCCCTGCCACTCCTTCCTGACACGGTCAAAAAAGAAGCGCGTTGGCCGTTCATCCACTTCATGCCGCTGTCTTCTGGCCTGAATAAGGTGACCACGTGCACTCACCTCGTAGGCCCTAAGGCTTTCACTGGCCTCCCTGATCCAATCCTGGTCCATCCCGCCAAGCCCCAGTCAGTTCTGCAACCCACTTCTTGGCTTCTTCTCTCTCCCTCTGCACCTTTTCCCTACCCCACCAGTGACAAAGCGTGGCCACCCTCTTCTTCAAGTCCTCCCACCACTCTGCCTGTGTAGCATACAGCATCCTCAGTTTACGCCACCCTACATAGAGGCGGCGGAAGGTCTCACAAAAAGTGGGGTCTTTCAGGACTGAGATGTTTAACTTTCACCACCTCCTACCTCTATCCCCCCCTTTCACACGGATGCTGCCCACTACCAGGCAGTGGTTGGAGGCCCAGAAGGGCCCCAAGAGACACTCCTGTACCTCTGCCCTCTCTCCCACCAACAGGAGGTCCAGCCGCAACATGTCCCCCCTTGAGTTCCTCCAAGTAGAGCCTGTCGTCTGGGGCTCTACCACTCAATACAAGTCCTGCAGGCCCGCTGCTGCCGCCATCTCTGCCAGCTCCCTCCCCTCCTGCCCCTCACTATCTAAATTAAGCCCCCCCCCCACTAGGAGCAACTTGTTAGTGAAGAAGAGGGGTTCCAGGTTCTTTAAAAAACACCCTCCTCTGCCCCACTCTCGAGGGAGCATATACCTGTATAGCCTGAAATTCCAGCCCTCTCCACCTCGCGTCCACACACAAGACCCTCTCTGGCACTACAGACACGACTAGGTCTACTACCCACTCAAAAGACTTAAAAAGGATCCCAACCCCATCTCCCTTCCCATCCCCCACCCCACACACCGAAGGTCCCACATTCCACCCCCTCGCAAACTCATTCCCATCAAAATCAAACTCAAATGACATTCGTGAAGAAAACACAAATCAAAAATCCATCCCATGCAAACTCTTAATACCCCTAACATTCAGGGTCCCCACTCTCAGGCTGGCCATCAGGTCTTTTCAGTGCTCTGGGCAGTCCCTACTCCCCTCGCCCCTGTTGTCTTCTGCCTCCTTGAAAGCACCTGAGTCCACCCCTCCTCATTGCCCACTCCCTCTTTTGTGTCCCTTTTCACTGCTGCTGCCTCCCCTTCCCTCTCCTCTCTATCCCCTCCAGCTGCTGCTGCTGCTGCCCCCCCCTCCCTCTTTCCTTTCCGTGCTCTACACCCATCCTGCTTCCGCCTCTCCTCCACCCGGGAACATTTAAGCTCCCTTACCTCCTCTTCTCCGTTCGACACCCTGGTCTGCCAGACGAGGATGGTCTCTGGCTCCTGGTTCTTATCCACTTCCCCCAGCTCCCCTGAGAACTCCATGGAAGACCAGTCTACTGATGGGGTGGGGGGGCCTTTCATGCCGCTCAAATCACCCCAGCTGATTGGAGTCCAGATAGATTGGTCCGTGCCAGCCATCAGCTCTTGGCTCCAGGGACCTGCTGCTGCGTGCTCTGCCTGCTCTCTGCTGCCATCTGCAGCCTGAGCTCCTTCGATGTGCCTCCCTTCCTGCTCCTCTGCCAAATCATCTGCGGAAGCTTGTTGTTCAGTGACGGGACCCTCCCCCAGGGACGGCTCTGCCTCTGTCTGTTCCTCTTCCTGGGGAGCCTCTGGCTCCTCCATTTCATCCGCAAAGAGACTTGCAAAAGTGCCGTTATTTGACGGGCAATTTCGGAACAGGTGTTCCCTGATCCCTCACAGACTGCAGGTTTTAGGTGCCCCGCAATCCGCTGCAACATGATCCTTAGCACCACAGCGTCTGCACCTCTGCCCAGTGCATACCTCTTTAGTGTGGCTCTGCAACGCCGGCAGTAGAGAGACTGTCCTGGGTAGTGAAGGAAGCCATGGAGTGGCCCAATGGAGAAGCTGCCCGGGGGGTGATGCAGGCCTCCCTCTGCTGAGGGATCTGCCCTGAGCCGCACCATGAACCTCCTCTTCCCATTCCAGATTCCAAAACAGCCCCGGATCCTCTCCCCCGCAGACACTGACAAGCAGTACCGGACCAGAAAGGCCCTGACGATGTCATCCGCCACAAACGGGTTGTAAAGGTGCACTGTGATGGGCACCTCGTCCATGGTGAAGAGGGGCACCAGGCGGAGACCACGTAGCACCTCTTCATCCTTCTGCCAGGAGCACTCATCGAAGAAACCTGTGCAGTCCCTGATGGAGGCAAAGGTCACATCCAGGAACCCAGACGATGAAAAATCCTGCAGGCAGAAGATCTTGGCAGGCGAGATCTTGCACAGATCCCTGAGCAGTCGCAGCATGATCCAATCCCATCCGAATCTTTTCTTCTGCTCCGCTGTCACATCCGCATTCAACTCCACTCGGACTGTGTGCCGAAGCCGCACCACCCTGGCCAGCTGGGATTCGCCTTCTCTCTCAATTTGCTCTTAGAGATTTTAGCCAAAAGGCCGAGAAGTGATGACCCAATAACTGGCCAGGCCCGAGGAGCGCCTCTTAGAAGTACTTGAAGAAACCAACGGTAAGTGCATGCTCTCTATCATTGAACCTGAGGACAGAAATAGCTTTGTCTTAACAAAGCCTACAAAATTCAACAGAACTCAACGTTCCTCTCCACGGAAATCTTTAGTAAAAGGCTTTTGTTTTATTAGAAAACACTCCACTCACACTACACCACTCATTCCAAACAAAAAAAACACAAAGACACAAAATCCCACCACCACGAGCTTGCTCTCGAAACCCCCAATCTGTCTTATACAACTTTTGCTGGAAACCAAAATTGCTCACTAAAAAAAAAATACCCTGACACTGGGTTGTTCCCCACAAAGCGGAACCCCCCAAAAACAAAGGGTCATAACTCAAAAACCAAAAGAGACAAAGGGGCAAATCCCCCCCCTACTCTTGAGGCCCACCACCTTGACACCCCCTTCCAGAACCGGGTTGCCAGCAGGCATGACCATAGAGCATGCTCTACCGTTTCTATCCCCCTGTACCCGACTGGACACAGTGGTGTGCCACACACGTGGTGCCGGTGCAGCCGTTCCCTGACCGGGAGGCACCCCAGCACTCCCAGCCAGTGCAGGTCTTTACTTGCGCCATCCAGCCACTCAGGCTATATGGAATCCCAGTCCACACCTGGCATCCTGATGTGAGGCACACCCACCAGCTCAGCCCGTGCATCCCTCCACCTCCGGTACAGGTGCCTATGGTCGAAGATGAGCCCATCCTTTAAGCACCACGGTTGGTCCCGCACAAACTCCGCAACCTTACAGTAGTGCGGGGGTCAGTCAGTTGACCAGGGCCCTGTCCCTTTCCATGGGATCACTGCCCGCAGGGTAAAGCCTAACCAGAACCTTGCGAGCAAGGCTGCGGCATGATCTTCTACCCATCTGACCACCTTCACCACGAAAGCGATATACAGTGCGGCGGTCTTGAGGGGGAAGCATGCCACCCCTCATCCTGCCCTCTCCCTTTCCATGTACATGCGGACCTGGGTTACCTGCTCTCTTCTCCTGACCCATATGAACGAGAAGGCCGCCATTTCGAGCCGCCTCCCCGTAACATATGGGACAGGAAAAACATAAGCCAGATGATTCAGGCTCGCCAACAGGTCAGTATTCACTGTCCACACTCTTCCGGACAGGGAGAGGTCCCTCCCAGCCCACTTCTCCACTTTAGCTCTTACCTTTGCCAATGCCATGTCCAAGTTTTTCTGGGTGATCCCCTCTCTTCAGAAGGTAACGCCCAGAACTTTCAGGCTGCTTGGACTCACTGAAAACCCCTCCGGCATGACAGACCTACCGGCCCATGCCCCTACACACAAGGCAGAGGACTTGTTTCGGTTGACCTGGGCTCCGGAGGCTTGTGAAAACGCCTCCAGAACCCTCGCCACCGCACGGAAATCCCCATCGGTGCCCAGAAACAGTGTCGCATCATCTGCGTACACTGCCGCCTTGACCCTGGCTCCCCCAGCTCCCGGGACGTGCAGCCCTTGGAAATTCAGCTCCTTCCTGAGAGCCTCGATAAGGGGCTCCAAATACAATACATATAGCAGGGGCGAGAGTGGGCATCCTTGTCTCACTCCGCCCCGATGGGCCAACAACCTAGAGTGGAACCAATTGATCGTGACCCGGCTAGCTGCTCCTCTATATAACAAGTGCACCAATGCCAGGAACCCTGGTCCGCAGCCCAAACGTTCCAAACCTGGAACAGGAAGACGTGCGACACACGGTTGAACGCCTTCTCCTGATCCAGACTTAGCACAGCCAGAGGTACCCGGCGTTGCTCTGCCCACACTATCACATCCCGGACCAGCGCCAGGTTCAGGATGCTCATGCACCTGGGCACACCACAAGTCTGATCTGGGTGCACCGCTGTGCACATCACCCTTCACAGTCGCAGCACCAGGAGCTTGGTTAAGATCTTATAGTCCTCCATCAATAAAGTGATCGGCCTCCAATTTGCCAGGTCCTCCCTGTCCCCCTTCTTGTGCAACAGGACGACATACCCCACCCTCGCGTTTGGGGGCAGCCGCCCGGCCGCAATCTCCTCCCTATAGAACCCCATCAAATCCGGGCCGACCTGCAACCACAAGGTCCGATAAAACTTGACCATCTCTGCCGGGAGCTACACCAGTCTTCAGCGTGAGCATGGCCGCCTCGACCTTTTCTAGGGAGATCGGACTGTACAATGCTGTCGCCCTGCAGCCGGCCCCCGACCCCAGGTCCTGCCTCATGGGCCTGGCCCCAAAGAGATCCCCGTAGAAGGCCTCGGCTACTCCTAACATTCCCTTCGCTGTTCTCTTTTCCCCCGCTAGCTCCCACCCTTCCTGCACTTCTATATTCACATTAACCCCCCCCCCCACCAGGAGCAGCCTGTTGGTATAAAGCAGGGGCTCTAAACGCCTGAAAAATCCCCTCCTCTGCCCCTCCCTAGTGGGAGTTTAAACCCCAATTGCCCTAAACTCCCTCCCGCTCCACCTCCCATCCACACACACCACTCTCCCGAGGACTACCGAAACCACAGTATCCACTACCCACTCAAATTTAAAGAGAATCCTTACCCCATCCCCCTTCCCCTCCCCCGCCCCCCACACTAAAGGCCCCAAAGTCCACCCCTTCCCAAACTCATTCCCATCCAGCTCTGAACACAGGTGGCATTCCTGCAAAGACAACATCGAACTCAACAAAACTCAAACAAACAATCACAGCCATTCTTTTCTCTCTCATCCTAATGCCCCGCACATTTAAAGTCCCCACTTTTAAACAGTCCATTAGTCCTCTTTATCGTTTGACCTGTCCCGCATGCACCTCCCCACAGTCTGCTTTTGTCTCTTGGAGAGCACCGGCGTCCACCCTTCCTCCCCCCCACCTTCTCTTTTGTCTCCTAACTCTCCTTTTCAGCCTTTGCTGCTCCTTTTTCTCCCTCCTCATTCGCTCTAACCCCCTCTTTCCTATGACCTGCTGTGGTTTCTTCCTTTTTTTGCCTCACTTCCACTTTCGACCTCTTAACCTCCCTTATCTCTTCCCCATCTAATGATGAAAGCTGACGGCTGGAGATGAACTCCGGCTTCTGCTCCCTCTCCACTTCCCCCAGCTCTCCCGAGAAGTCCATCGAAGTCCAGTCTACCGATGAGGTGGGGGGCCTCCATGCCCACTAAAGTTCCCCAGTTAAGTGGAGTCCAGGTGGTCTGGTCAGCGCTTGTGGTCAGCTCCTGGCTCCACGGGCCAGCCTCTTCCTGCTCCAGCTGCTCTATTGTTTCATTCCCTCCAGCCGTCAACTCCCCCTCTCCAGGTTTTTGTCCCTGCTCTGCCGCAGATCCCTCGGTGAGGGGTTGCTGCTCTCCCGGGGCTGCCAGCCCTGCATCCTCTTGCTCACCTCCCACTGGGGGGCCCAGCTTCTGAACCTCCCCTGCAAAACGGCTCGCAAAGGTAAGCTCCCTTGCTGGGCAGCTGCGGAACAAGTGGTCCTGGCTCCCGCACAGGCTGCATGATTTTGGCATGCCACACTCCGCCGCCACATGGTCTTCAGCCCCACAATGATGGCACCTCCGTCCCATACACAACTCCTTCATGTGCCTCAGTGCTCCGCACCGCCAGCAGTAGAGGGGTTGCCTGGGGTAGTGCAAAAACCCTCGGTGCGGCCCGATGAAGAAACTACCCAGAGGGTGCCGCAGTCCCCCTTCGGCTGCCAGGTCTGGTTTTAGCCTCGCCACGAACCTCCTCTTTCTGTTCCACATGCCGAACGGACCTCTCAGCTTCTCTGCCGTCGAGACCGTTTCGCAGAACCTCAAGAAAAAGGTTCTCACTACCTCATCCGCCACATAAGGATTGTGCATGTGGACGGTGATGGGGACTTCATCCATAGCGAACAGGGGCATCAACCGGAGACCCCGCAGCACACTCTCCTCTGACTGCCAGGGACACTCCCCGAAGAAGTCTGCGCAATCCTTGTACGAGACGAAGGTAATATGCAGGAAACCAGAAGCTGCAAAATCTTGCATATAAAAGATCTTCCCAGGCTGAATCTTGCAGGCTTCCTTGAGCAGCCTCTGCGCAATCCCGTAACAGGTAAAACCTTTCCTCTCTTCCTACGTCACCTCGCTTCTCACCTCCACTTGAACCGTATTCTGAAGCCGCGCCATCCTGGCCGGCTGGGAGTCGCTCCCTCTGCTCATACTCTCTTCATACCGGTGTGTAGACGAATCTTTGCGTCGATGAAGAGAAACCTGAGCGGGCATCGACTAAGAGGCAGGCACAGACACAGGTCCACTGCAGGACTTCTAAGGCTTGTTGCTGGTAATGTATTTGTTGAAAAATGCTTGGACATGAATAGTTATGCAAATGATAGCATTTAAGAGGGAAAAAAAGGGTGGGGGAAATGAGCAAATTCCAGCCAAGGAAAGCTGAGAATGCAGGCCCCAGGTGTCCCGGGCAGCAAGCAACCAAGAAAGAACGAAAGCAAGGAAGCAAAAAAGAAAGCAAGCAAGCAAAAAGAAAGCAAGAAAGCATTAATTAATTAATTCAGTCATTCATTCATTTCCAAAAAGTCAATACAGCCTGCATCTTGCTTCTTGGAGAAATTATCTATTTCTGGATTTGTGGATTTATTTATTTATTTATCTACAAGCAAACAGGCACATATCTTTCTTTAACGACATGGAGAAAGAGTGCACCGTTCCTGCAATACCAGGTCCATGCATGGAGTGGACGGAGCAAGCCCCTATTCCATCTCCCTGCACCAAAAATCCATTTAATATATGGTCCCCGGGTAGGGAACATGTCAGATATTAAACTGATAAGAACAAATTTTTTTTATTAAACACTTTTCCACAGTACAGAAAACAACCAACCAATGCATCCCACCACCAAATAACTTTTCAAACTTACAGTCCATTCCCTGAGAAAAATGTCCAATCAAATCAGAATAAATGTCCAATTGAAGAGAAGAGAAACACTCATTTAAAACAAACACACATTATACAATTCAACAAAACCCCTTACAACAGATTCCCCACAAGCCCCCCCACACACCAAATTCCCCACATCAATACCCCTTTCCCCAACCAATTCCCCACATGCCCCCCTCCCCACACAAAACTCCACAACAAATTCCCCACATCAATCCCCTACCCCACAGCACATTCCCCACAACAACCCCACCCCCACCAGACCCCCTCCCCCATCCCCAACGTAGTCCCACATCCGAAACATACACCAAAATTCTCTACCCCCCCCCTCCCGTTTATTTTCGTGGCCACCAAGGGTACCCTCTCTTGTCCCTCCTTGCGAACCCTACATCCTTAACACACCCTACCCCTGCATACACTATTTCTTCCACCCCCTCTTTCCTCTCAACCACTCTCCGCCACCTTGCCTTAAAGATCCCGAAGGGGTCCACTCTTGGGGCCAGGCTCCTCAGGCAGTCGCACCTTATGCCCCACCAGATGCACTTTGCCACTGAGATGACTTGCCACAAAGGTTTCGCCGTCTCGGGTTTCATGCGCCCTAACCTGGTGCCATACAGGACAGGTTGCAGTGCAACATCTCCCCCCCTTGAGGCCCACCACCTCAACACACTCCTCCAGATCCTGTTGGACACAGAGGTGTGCGACAAATGCCATGCCCGTACAACCGTTCCCTGACTGGGAGCCACCCTAGTGCCCCCAGCCAGTGCAAATCTTTACTACCACCATCCAGCCACATGGGCTGTAAGGCTGCCCAGTCTATACCTGGTATATGAGGGGGAGACACACTCACGAGCTCAGCGCAAGCATCCTTCCACCTCCTGTACAGCTCCCTGTGGTCAAACACGATGGTTTCCTCCAAACACCATGGGTGGTCCTGCACAAACTCGGCAGCTTTCTGATAGTGCGGGGGACGGTTGACCAGGGCCCCGTCCCTCTCCAGGGAATTGCTGCCCGTAAGACAAAGCCCATCCAGAACCTCGCGAGCAGACTTGCGGCATGCCCGTCTCCTCCCTTGACCAACCTCGCCATAAAGGCGATGTACATTGCATTGATCTTGAGGGGGATGCATGCCACCCCCTTCCTCCCTTCTCTCTCTCCATGTACATCCAAGCGCGGCACACCTGCTCGCTTCTCCCGCCCCAAATGAACGCAAAGACTGCTCTTTCAAGCCGTCTCCCTGCCACAAATGGGACTGGGAGGACATAAGCGAGATGGTTCACGCTTGCGAGCAGATAGAGTGGAACCCATTGATCGTGACCCGGCTAGCCGCCCCTCTATATAACAAGCGCACCAGCGCAATGAACTCCGGTTCGCAGCCCATCCGCTCCAAAACCTGAAACAGGAAGGCGTGCTCGAACACCTGGTCATGTTTGAACACCTTGCATGGTCGAACACCTTTTCCTGGTCCAAATTTAGCACGGCCAGAGGCACCCGGCGTTGCTCTGCCCATGCTATTGCATCTCGGATTAGCACCAAGTTCATGCCGCTCATGCGCCCGGGTACACCACAGGTTTGGTCTGGGTGCACCACCCCATCACTTTTTGCAGGCGTAGCACCAGGAGCTTGGCTAAGATCTTGTAGTTGGCCGACAACAGAGTGATTGGCCTCCAATTTGCCAGGACCTCCCTATCTCCCTTCTTGTGTAGCAGGGCGACATACCCCACCCTTGCGGACAGGGGCAGTCGTGCGGCCGCACTCACCTCTCTATACACCCCCATTAAGTCAGGGCCGACATGCAACCAAAAGGTCCGGTAGAACTCGACTGGAATGCCATCTCCTCCAGTCCTTAGCGCAAGCATGGCTGCCTCGACGTCTTCTAGAGAGATCGAGCCCTCCAACGCTTCTGCATTGCTACCCGATAGACGCCCCTCGACCCCCTTCGGAAACCCTTGTGCCAGGTCCTGCCTCACGGCCCTGACCCCAAAGAGATCCCCGTAGAAGGCCTCAGCTATTCCTAGCATTCCCTTTGCCGATTCCTCTAGCCCTGTGTGCCCCCTGAGGCCCTCGATGAACAACCCCCTCTGCCTCCTTCTAACCCGGTTGATGTAAAAGCAGGAGGGCCGCTCATCTTCCTCATATATTTTTTTTTTGCTTGGATCAGGTGACCATGCGCCTTCCCTTCATAGAGGGCCTTCAAGGCCCCACAGGTCTCTCTGATCTGGTCCTGGGCTCCACAGGACCAGGCCTCGGTCAGCTTTTTGGCCCACCTCCTGATCTCGTCCTCTTCCTCTCTCGCCTTTTCCTGCCCCCACCAGCGGCAGAGCATGGCCACTCTCTTCTTGAGGCCCTCCCACCACTCTGCCTGTGTGGCATACAGCACCCTTAACCCTTGCCAACCTGGGTATAGGCGGCAGACGGTCTCCCGAAATGCGGGGTCTTTCAGAACCTTGGTATTCATCCTCCACCTCCCCTTACCTCTTTTTTTTTTTCCCCACCAGGTTGCTGCCTGCCACCAGACAGTGGTCGGTGGCCCAGCAAGGCTTCAGGAGACACCCCTGCACCTTTAAACCCCCCCTACTAACACGAGGTCCAGCCGTGTGCTACTCCCCCTCGAATTCCTCCACGTGTGGCCCAGTGCCTGGGGTTCTACCGCCCTGTATATGTCCCACAGGCCAGCTCCTGCCACCACCTGAGCCAGCTCCCACCCCTCCTGCCCCTCTATGTTCACATTAAACCCCCCCACCCACCAGGAGCAGCCTGTTGGTGTAGAGGAGGGGCTCCAAGGACTTGAAGAACCCCTTCCTCTGCCCCTCCCTGGGGGAGCGTAAACTCCAATTACCCTGAATCCCCTCCCTCTCCACCTCCCGTCTACACACACCACCTTCCACAACTGAGACCCATAACTCGACTACCCAATCGAATGATTTAAAAAGTATCCTTCCCCCATCCCCCTCCCCTTCCCCCACTGATGGTCCCCAAGACCCCCTCTTCCCAAACTCATTCCCATCCAAATCTGAACATAAATGGCATTCCTGCGAAATATAGTCATCAACAGAACTCAAACACAGCCATTCTCTTCACTCTCATCCTTTTTCCCCGCACATTCAGAGTTCCGATTTTTAAACCCTCCATTTAGGTCTCTTTTTCTATGGACTCCACTGACCTCTCCCTCCCCCCTATTTGCTTCTGCCTCTTTGTGAGGACTTGAGTCCTTCTTCCTCTCTCTCCTTTTCTTTTACTGCCACTTTCTCGTTTTCTGCTCCCTTCTTCCCATCCTCTAATTCTCTATCTTCCTTCTCCTTCCCCACCCTTGTAACCTGACTTGCCTTCTTTTTTTTCATCCCATCCACCCTTGACCTTTTAATTTCCCTTACTTCCTTCCCCTCATATGAAGACAGCTGCCTGCCCGCGACAAACTCTGGCTCCAGCTCCATTTCAACTTCTCCCAGTTCACCAGAGAACTCCATAGAGGTCCAGTCCACAGACGGGGTGGGGGGGGCCCTCCATGTCCACGAGCGCACCCCAGCTGAGCGGGGTCCAGGTGGTCTGGTCTGCGCTCGCCAACAGCTCCTGGCTCCAGCGGCCTGCCTCCTCCCGCTCCACCTGCTCCTTCCTCGAAGGTGCCTGCTCCTCTTCGCAAGACTTTCCAAGTGTTGGTCCCCCAGCCAGGGGCAGCTGCTCTCCTGGGGATGCCTCCATCTCAGCTGGCCCTGCTTCATTTTGCTCGCCTCTCCCCGGGGTATCCTCGTCTGGCATTTTCTCCGTGAAGAGGCATGCAAAAGTGTGCTGTCTTGATGGGCAGCTGCGGAACAGGTGCTCCTGGCTCCCACACAAGCTGGAGGTTTTTGGCGAAGAGGGGCACTGTGCGGAGACGGCGCAGCTCTTCCTCCTCCGATCGCCGGGAGCACTCACCAAAGAAATCAGCGCAGTCCCTGTACGCGGCGAGGGTGATATCCACGAAACCGGATGCTGCAAAATCCTGGACCCAGAAAATCTTTGACGGCTGCATCCTTCAACAGCCGCTGAACAATCCTGAAGCAGCAAAAACTCCTCTTCTCTCCTTCCGTCGCCTCCTTCTGCCATCCTGGCCAGCTGAGAGTTTCCATCCTGAAGCATGATCTTCTCTCCAGCAATCTGGATTGAGCGGGAATCAACTAAGATGCAGGCACAGACACAGGCCCACCGCAGGACTTCTAAAGCTTGTTGATGGTAATGTAGTTGTAGAAAAATGCTTGGACATGAATAGTTATGCAAATGATAGCATTTAAGAGGGAAAAAAGGCTGGGGAAAATGAGCAAATTCCAGCCAAAGAAAGCTGAGAATGCAGGCCCCGGGTGTCCCGGGCAGCAAGCAAGCAAGAAAGAAAGAGAAAGCAAGCAAGCAAGCATTCATTCATTCATTTCCAAACAGTCAATACAGCCTGCATCTTGCTTCTTGGAGAAATGATCTATTTCTGGGTTTGTGGATTTATTTATCTACAAGCAAACAGGCAGCTCATATCTTTCTTTTACAACATGGAGAAAGAGTGCACCGTTCTTGGAAGTACTGCAATACCAGGTCGATGCGTGGAGTGGATGGAGCAAGCCCCTATTCCATCTCCCTGCGCCAAAAATCCATTTAATATATGGTCCCCTGGTAGGGGATGTATCAGATATTAAACTGATAAGAACAGGTTTTTTTTTTTAATTAAACATTTTCTCTCACTACAAAAAATACATTCCGAACAACCAACATAACCCACCACCATATAATTCCCTAAACTTAAAGTCCATTTCTTGGTGGAAGTCCAACTGAATCATCAGCCAACATAAGCAACAATATTTCTCTATTTCTTACGCACCCATATTTACATTATTTTTTCCTCCATGTTTTTTGGAGCATATGAAACTCAAAATAAGATCCCCACAACAAATGGCCTCATAATATCACCCACAATCTCCCGACCATATTCCTAACCTAGTCCCCACGCTAAAACATCCATATTTACAATATTCTTTACATACCAGGTTTACTGGCGCAAAAGGAACCAAATTAAATTCTGCAAAACAACATCCCCATAATAGCATAAAACAAAACCTTAAAATCTCCAGACCATGTTCCCAACCTAGTCCCCACAAGGAATCCCCAACCAAGTCCCCCACGCTCCTACATATAAGGCGGCGGAGTTGCTGCGTTTGACGCGAGCCCCAGTGGCCTCCGAGAAGGCCTCCAGAACCCCCGCCACCGCACGGAATTCCCCCTCGCTGCCCAGGAACAGTGTAGCTTCATCTGGAAATGTCAGGCAATTTTGTTGTAAATTATTATTTGTAAAAGATGCCCCTCTGCTATTTTATTTGTGCTTTTATTTTGAAGAGCACCGCTCTCCTCAGACAGCTTCCGGTTGTGTTTACATTAGACTTCCCAGGTCCCTTGCTCCGATATAATTACGTTGCTGCAGAGTTGAAGGTGTGGGAAGAGAGTATGATGCTGGCGGGTATTACAAACTTAGCGCCCTTGGAAGCGGAAGGAGGTATGAGGACATGCGTTAATGTACGGTTATGTTTGTTGCAGAGGAGAATTCATTTACTTTAAAACAAGCAAAAATATTATTTGTATTTAAATAAGAGTTATAATTCATAATAATTTAAAAGCCTAATTTCATGTAAAACGTATTATTTGGGAATTATGGTGTTATGGCATTTGTATTTTGTACATTTAATTTGTAGTTTTCACGGTGTCAAAGTGCCGGTGGTGAAGAAGGAGAGAAATAAAGAGGCACCAGTCGAAGCTCACTGCATTCTGTGTGGTATATCCAAGAGGCTGCTACATCATCCGCATACACCGCCACCTTGATTCTCACCACCTTTGCTCCCGGGACATGTAGCCCCCGGAAGGAGGGCTCCCTCCTCAAAGCCTCAATGAGGGGCTCGAGGTACAACACATAGAGCATTGGCGAAAGCGGACACCCCTGTCTCACTCCTCCTCATTGCTCAACCAATTCTGACTGATGTCCATTGATCATGATCCGGCTCGCTGCACCTTTGTACAGCAGGCACACCATGGCCATGAACCCTGGTCGGTAGCCTACTCGCTCTAATACCTGGAACAAGAAAGCATGCGACACTTTGTCAAACGCCTTCTCCTGGTCCAGGCTCAGCACGGCCAGAGGCACCCGACATTGCTCGGCCCATGCAATTGTATCACGGGCCAGTGCTAGGTTCATGCTACACATACACCCAGGCACACCACAGGTTTGGTCTGGGTGCACCACCTTGGCCATAACCTTTCTCAGGCGACGCACGAGGAGCTTAGCCAATATTTTATAATCAGCCGTTAACAGAGTGATCAGCCTCCAGTTTGCCAGATCATCTCTGTCCCCCTTCTTATGCAGGAGGGCGATGTACCCCACCCTTGCGAATGGGGGGAGCTGTTCTGGTCCTGTATACCCCCATCAGATCTGGGCCGACTAGTAACCTCCTCTAGTGAGATTGGGCCTTCCAACTCTGCTACGCTGTCCCCTGTTAGCTGACCCTCAATAGTTTCCAAAAAACCCTGTGCTTGTTCATGTCTCACGAGCCTGGCCCCAAAGAGGTTGCTGTAGAAGGCCTCCACCACCCCCAGCATCCCCTTTATAGTGGTTTCTGTCCCTGCGTGTCCCCTAAGGCCTTCGATGAGCGACCCCCTCTGATGCTTTCTGACCAAGTCAAAGAAACTGCGAATTGGTTGCTCATCCTGCTTGTGCCTCCTCCTCCCTGCCTGAATTACATGGCTATGAGCCTTTGCCATGTAGTGGGATCGAAGAGCCGCACTAGCCTCCCTGATCCAGTCCTGGTCACTTCCGTGCCAGGCCTCGGTCAGGTCATCAGCCCACTTCTTAACCTCCTCCCTAGCCCTTCTTGCCATCTCCTGACCCCACCACTGACAAAGCATAGCCACCATCCTTTTTAAATCCTCCCACCCCTCTGCCTGAGTGGCATACAGCACCCGCAATCTCCTGCAGCCTCCATAGAGGTGGCGGAAGATTCCACAAAACATGGGGTTTTTCAGGACTGACAGATTTAGCTTCCATCGGCCTTTTCCTCTCCCTCCCCCTTCAATTTGGATGCTGCCCACCACCAGGCAGTGGTCAGAGGCCCAAAAAGGCCCCAGGAGACACCCCTGAACTTCTACCCTCTCTCCCACTAGCAAGAGGTCTAACCGTGAGGCATCCCCTCTAGAATTTTGCCACGTATAGCCCCCTGCCTGGGGATCTACAACCCTGTATAGGTCCCTCAGGCCTGCTTCCGCCACTAACTGGGCCAACTCCCTCCACTCCTGCCCCTCTATGTCCACATTGAAATCTCCCCCCATCAGAAGCAACCTATTGGTGCAAAGTAAAGGTTCTCGAGCTTTAAAAATCCCCTCCTCTGCACCACTCTTGGTGGAGCATAGACCCCTATAGCCCTGAAGTCCACCCCTCTCCACCTCCCATCTTCACACAGAACCCTCCCTGGTACCACTGGCATTACCTCCACAATTTCCCACTCAAAGGATTTAAATAAAATCCCCACCCCATCCCACCTCCTGTCTCCCACCCCCCACACTGAATGCCCCAAATCCCATCCCTTTGAAAATTCCTCCCCATCCCTTACTGAACTCAAATGACATTCTTGTAAAAAGATTAAATCAAACTCAACAGAACATAAACTCAAAAACACTGCAGCCCTTTTTAGGGGCTGCTTTATCCCCCTTACATTTAGTGTGGCCATTCTAACAGAAATCATAATTTGTTTCCTTCAAGTATTCCCAGTCCTTTGCGCAGTCCCATTCCCTCTCTCCCCAGTTGGCTTCTGTCTCCTGGCAATGACTTGTATCCATCCTACCTCTTCCCCCTCTCCCTCCCCTTGTGCTCACCTTTCTCCTGCTACCTCCCTCTCCCCCTCCCACGCACTCCTGCACTCATAGACTTCAAACTCCTGCCTGCCCTACACCCGGGATCTCTTAGTTTCCCTTACCTCGATGCCGTTTTCAGCCTACCTGGTTGGCCAGGCAAGAATGGGTTCAGGCACCTTCGCCACCTCCTCCCCCCCCAGTCCGCCCGTGAACTCCATGGAGGACCAGTCCACAACCAGGCTGGGAAGGCCCTAAATGCTGCTCAGCATGCCGTCCCAGTTCAGCAGCATCCATTCTGTCTGCCCGGTGCCTGTCAGCAGCTCCTGGCTCCCCAGACCAGCAGCCTGATGTGACTCGTGCTCCATGCTGACCTCACCTGCAGCTTGGGTGCTCATTCCAGGTCGCTCTTCCTGCTCCTCTGCCACATTCTCCACTGCAGCTCCCTGCTCTCCATGCCCAGATCCCCCAGGGACTGGTGGCGCTGTTTCTTGCCCCCCTCGTGGGGTGCCAGGGTCTGGGGCTCCTCCTGAAACAAACTGGGGAAAGTCCCTTTCTTGGCAAAGCAGCTGTGGTAAAGGTGATCCCTGCTGCCACGGAGACTGCAGGTCTTGGGTGTCCCGCAGTCCACCGCCACGTGGCCCTCGTCTCCACAACATGCAGGCATCTTTTGTGTGACCCAGGCAATACAGAGGCTGCCCAGGGTAGTAGAGGAACCCCCGGTGTGGCCCGATGGAGAAGCTCCCCGGCGGGTGCCGGAGGACTCCCTCTGCTGCTGGGTCTGCCCAGAGCCTCGCTTGGAACTTCCTCTTCCCATTCCAAATGCCAAACCTCCATCGGATCCTTTCTCCAGCTAAAACAGAGGAGTAGTACTGTGGCAGGAAGGGACCCAGGCGAAGACCTTGCAGCACCTCTCCCTCAGGCACCGGGAGCACTCTTCGAAGAACACCGTGCAGTCCTTGTAGGAGGCAAACGTGACATCATGGAATCCTGCTGAGGTGAAATCCTGCAGGCAGAAGATATTGGATGCCGCCATCTTTCCAAAATCCCTCAGGAAACGCAGGACCACCCAGCCCCATCCAAAATGCTTCTTTTGCTCTAAAACGCTACTAGCGTTGAACCCGAAGACAGAAACTTTTTTTCCCCTCCACACCCATGCCAGCAATGAAACCCAATAAACAAAACCAATAAACAATCATCAACAAACAAAACATTTTTCATTTTATTTACATTCCCTATTTGTTCCTCACTAAGAGGAACTCAAAAAATGAGAAAACAAACAACTCCCCGCTAAAACCTGAACCAAAATCCAAAAACAAAACACACCCCTGTCCCCAACCAAGGCCCCACGCTAAGGCCCCAAACTGAGTCCCTGTCTTCCCCACCCATACCTGCCCCCTCTTCTCTATTTGCGCCGTTCCACGGCTGTCCTTCCTGTGAAGCCCCCCTCTTCTGCACCCCCTACTCCTACCCTCACCAATTCACCCACCCCCAATTTTACCACCCTCTCCCATTTCTAGCCCTAAAGATGGCCATGGCTCCTCCGTATTCACCCTCGGCTCCAGGCTCCTGAGGCACTCGTACCTCCTTCCCCACAAGACGCCTTTTGCTACGGAGATGACTTGCCACCTCCAGTTTCAGGCTCCCTAACCCGGTACCGTAAAGTACCGATTCGCGGGGCAAATCCTCCCCCCCTTTTGCTGCCCACCACTTCGCCACATTCTTCCAGAACCGCACCGCCAGTGGACATGACCACAGGGCGTGCTCCACAGTCTCCTCTCCTCTGCACCCCTCTGGGCACAGGACCGTGCCAGTACATGCGCTCTCTGACCGGGAGATGCCAAAGTGCTCCCAGCCAGTGCAGATCTTTGCTGGCGCCATACAGCCTCTTCGGCTGTATGGCTGCCCAGTCTACCCCCGGCACTTTGACCGGTGGCACTCCCCCCCAGCTCAGCCTGTGCATCCCTCCACGTTCTGTAGAGCCGCCAGTGATTGAGGATCGTCCCGTCCACGAAGCACCACGGCTGATCTCGCACGAAATCCTCGACCACGTGGTAGTGCGGGGAGCGGTAGGCCGACTAGGGCCTTGTCCCTCTCCATTGGACCACTGCCCGCAAGGTAAAACCAAGCCAGAACCTCGCGAGCAGTGTCACGGCATGGCCTTCTGCCCCTTTGACCACCCTTGCCAAGAAGGCGATATACAACGCGGTGGTCATGAGGGGGAAGCATGCCACCCCTCTTCCCCCCTTCTCCCCTTCAACATGGGCCACCTGCTCACGCCTCCCGCCCCAGGTTAACGTGAAGACTGCTCTTTTGAGCCGCCTTCCCGTAACAAATGGGACCGGGTAGACGTATGCCACATGGTTTAGGCTGGCAAGTAGATCTGTGTTCACCACCAGCACTCTCCCGTAGAAGGAGAGGTCTCTCCCACCCTATTTCTCCACCTTCCCCCCTCACCTTTGCCAAGGCCATGTCCCAATTCTTCTGGGCACTACCCTCTCTCCAGAAGGTAATGCCCAGAACCTTGAGACCACCTTGGCACAGGGAGAACCCCTCCGGTATATCCGACCTTCCGGCCCATGCTCCGGCGTACAAGATGGCGGACTTGCTGCGATTTATCCTGGCTCCGCTGGCCAATGAGAAGGCCTCAAGAACCCTCACCACCGTACGGAAATCTCCATCGCTGCCCAGAAACAGTGTCGCATCATCGGTGTACAATGCCGTCTGACCCCATCCGCTCCCGGGACGTGGAGCCATTGGAATGTGGGCTCCTTTCTGAGAGCCTCGATGAGGGGCTCCAGGTACATCACATACAGCAGGGGCAAGAGTGGGCACCCTTGTCTCACCCCGCCCTGCTGCTCAATCAACCCTGAATGGTATTTGTTAATAGTGACTCGGCTGGCCGCTCCACTGTACAACAAGCGCACCAGAGCCATGAACTCCGGTCTGCAGCCCATGCGTTCCAGCACCTGGAACAGGTCGCACGCCTTCTCTTGATCCAGTCTCAGCACGGCCAGAGGCACCCGGCGTTGCTTGGCCCAACGTCCTCTCTCTCCCCTTTTTTGTGTAGCAGGGCAACGTACCCTACCCTCGCGGATGGGGGAAGCCCTGCTCTACCGCCCGCTAACCAACCCTCCACACCCTCCAAAAACCCCTGTGCCAGGTCCTTCCTCAGGAGCCTGATCCCGAAGAGCTTTCCATAGAAAGCCTTGGCCACCCCCAGCATCCCCTTCGCTGAGGTCAAGATACCTGACTGCCCCCTAAGGCCCTCTATGAATGACTCCCACTGCCTCCTCCCGACCCTGTCAAAGAAGAGGCGCGTTGGCCGTTCATCCTCCTCAAACTTTTTCTTTGCCGTTTGAATCAGGTGGCCACGTGCTCTCGCCTTGAAGTTGGCCCTCAAAGCCCCACTAACCTCCCTGATCCGATCCTGGTCTCAAAGGGACCAGGCTTCAGTCAGATCCTCGGACCATTTTTTGACCTCCTCCCTCTCCCTCCTCGCCTTTTCCCGCCCCCACCAGCGACAGAGCATGGTCACTCTCTTCTTGAGGTCCTCCCACCATTCTGCCCGCACGGTGTACAGCACCCTGTGCGCTCGCCAACCCCCTCCCCATCTGAAGCCCTGCGATGCTGAATGAACATCGGCTCCAGCTCCCTCTCCATCTCTTCCAGCTCTCCTGAAAACTCCATGGACGACCAGTCCACCGGAGGTGAGGAAGGTCCCTCCATGCCTCCCAGCTCCACCCAGCTGAGCGGGGTCCACGCGGGGTGGTCAGAGCTGGAAGTGAGCTCCTGGTTCCATGAGCCCGCTGTCTCCTGTTCCTCCTGCACCTCCCCAGCTGCTACCTGGTCTCCCTCGCCGGGTCTTTCCTGTCTGCCTCTCCACTTTTTTCTTCACGGGAGGCTGCTGCTTTTCCCGGGCTGCCTCCTCTCTAGCTTGGCCCCCACCTTGCTCACCTCCACAAAGGGCCTCTGTCTCTTTTTCCCCTTCTGCAAAAAGGCTCGGAAAAATGTGCTGTCTCGATGGGCAGCTACGGAAGAGATGTTCTTTACTTCTGCAGAGGCTGCAGGCCTTGGGCTCACTGCATTCCGCCGCCACATGGTCCTCAGCACGGCAGCGTCGGCACCTCCGACTGGTGCATGCTTCCTTCATGTGGCCCATGGCCCCACACCTCCGACAGTAGAGGGGCTGCCCGGGGTAGTGCAGGAACCCTCTGTGCAGCCCGATGGAGAATGTTCCTGGCGGGTGTCGCAGTCCTCCTTCAGCTGCTGGGTCTGCTTTCATCTCAGCGATGAAATGCCTCTTGCCGTTCCAGATGCCAAACGGGCCTTGCAGCTTCTGTCCTGCCGAAACTGTTTCACAGTACTGCAGCAGGAATGCTCTCACCACCTCATCCGCCACAAATGGGTTATAGACATGGACCATGATGGGGACCTCGTCCATGGCAAAGAGGGGTATCAGCTGTAGACCGCACAGTATGTCCTCACCCGACTGCTGGGAACACTCTCCGAAGAAGTCAGCGCAGTCCTTGTAGTCCGTGAAGGTGATATCCAGGAAGCCCGACGCCGCAAAGTCCTGGACGCAGAAAATCTTGGCTGGATCTTGCAGAGGTCCTTCAGAATCCGTTGTATTACCAGGTAGCAGCTGAACTTTTTCCGTTCCTCCTGCGTTGCCTTCTTCTTCAACTCTACTCGCACTGTATTCTTGAGTCGCGCCATCCTGGCCGACTGGGAAATCCACTCCTCTCTCAGGTTCATCGTTTAGAGCGTTGATGATTAGAAACCTGAGCGGGCCTTGACAAAGTGTCAGGCACAGACAGAGTCCCACTGGAGGACTTATAAAGCTTGTTGATGGTAATGAAGTTGGATAAAAATGCTTGGACATGAACAGTTATGCAAATGACACCATTTAAGAGGGGAAAATAAAAGTGGGGAAAATGTGGAATTTCAGGCAAGGAAAGCTCAGAATGCAGGAAAGAAAGAAAGAAAATAAGAAAAAGACAGAAAGAAAGAATTAATTCATTCATTCATTTCAAACAGTCAATACAGCCTGTATCTTGCTTCTTTGAGAAATTATCTATTTCTGGATTTGTGCATTTATTTATTTATTTGTTTAGTTAGTTAGTTAGTTACAAGTAAACAGACAGACAAACAGCTCATATCTTTCTTTTACAACATGGAGAAAGAATGCACCGTTCCTGGAAGTACTGCAATCCCAGGTCGATGCGTGGAATGGACGGAGCAAGCCCCTATTCCATCTCCCTGTGCCAAAAATCCATTTAATATATGGTCCCCTGGTAGAGGACATATCAGATATTAAACTGATAAGAACAGATTTTTTAAAAATTAAACACTTTTTTACAATACAGTAAACACACTTTCCAACAAACCAATATAGCCCACCACCATTTAACTTTCAAACTTAAAGTTCATCTCCTGGAAAGAAAGTCCAATCAACTCAGAGCAAACGGCAAACAGAAAAACAACATTATTATTTTTTCCCAATTCGAACACCCATATTTACAGTTCCACATACACCCTTGCGCCCCCCCCCCCCCTTTCAAAAAAACCTTCAAGGCACCCTCCCCACAACAAATTACCCACAACAAACCCCCCTCCACCAACAAACCCCCCTCTCCCCACAGCAAAATCACCACAACAAGCCCCCATTCCCCACAACAAACTCCCCACACCAAACCCCCCACAAAATCCCCTCCCCCTTCCCTACCAAGTCCCAACTCATTACCCCCAACCAAGTTCCATCCTAAATTAAATGCCCGAGAGGTTCCCTCCCCCCCCTCCATTTTATCCCTGTGGCCACCAAGGGTCCCTCACGGCTGTTCCTCCTATGAACCCCCCTCTTTTGGCACCCCCCACTCCTATGCTCACTATCTCCCCTGCCGCTCCTTCCATGCTAACTACCCTTTGCCATCTAGCCCTGAACAACAAGCTTCCTTAGGCACTCACACCTCCCGCCCAACAAGACACACTTAACCACTGAGATGACTTGCCACAAGGGCTTTGCCGCCCTTGTGCACCCTAGCCGTATAGGACCAGGTTGCGGTGCAAGACCTCCGCCCTTTGAGGCCCACCACCTCGACACGCACCTCCAGAACCAGGCGGCCTGAGGACATGACCACAGGGCATGCTGTATGGTCTCCTCACCTCCGCACCCTGTTGGGCACAGGGGCGTACAGCTTATACCGTGCCGGTACAGACGCCCCCCTGACCAGCAGGTGTCCTAGCACCCCCAGCCAGTGCAGGTCTTTACTGGCGCCATCCAGCCACTTGGGTTGCAAAGCTACCCAGTCTATACCTGGCATCCAAGGAGGGGGAACACTCACAAGTTCAGCACAAGCATCCCTCCACCTCTTGTAGAGCTCCCTGTGGTCTAGCATGATGCCTTCCATGAGGCACCACGGATGGTCCAGCACAAAGTCTGCAGCTCTCTGATAGTGCGGAGGGTGGTTGGTTGACCAAGGCCCCGTCCCCCTCCAGGGAATCACTGACCACAAGGAGAAGCCCAGCCAAAACCTTGACAGCAAATTTGCGGCGTGACCTTCTACCCCTTTGACCAATCTCACCAGAAAGGCGATGTACAAGTTATTGATCGTCAGGGGGAAGCACACCACCCCCCTTCCCCCCCTCTCCTTTTCCATATACATTCTAGTGCGGGCCACCTGCTCGCTCCTCTCACCCCAAATAAATGAGAAGATGACTTGTTCTAGCTCTCCGTTACAAACGGGACAGGAAAGACATACGCCAGGTGGTTTAGGCCAGCAAGCAGGTCCGCACTCGTTACCAGCACCTGCCCCGAAAGAGAGAGAGGTCCCTTTCCCCCCACCTTTCCACCTTTGCCCTGACCTTGAATAGGGCTTGGTCCCAATTCTTCTGAGCACTACCTTCCCTCCAGAAGGTAACACCCAGAATCTTGAGACCACCCTAACAGAGAGAAAACCCCTCCGGTACATCCATCCTTCCCACCCATGCTCCCACATATAAGGCTGCAGTCTTACTGCCCACACAGTGGCCTCCGAGAAGGCCCCCTCGCTGCTCAGGAACAGTGTTGCATCGTCTGCATACACTGCAGCCTTGATCTTTGAACCCTTTGCTCCTGGGACATGCAGTCCCTTGAAGGCGGGCTCCCTCCTCAGTGCCTCAATGAGGGGCTCGAGGTACAACACATTAAGCATTGGCGAGAGCGGACACCTTTGTCTCACTCCTCCTCGCTGCTCGACCAATTCCGACAGATGTCCATTGATCATGACCCGGCTCGCTGCACCTTTGTACAGCAGGCACACCATGGCATACCGCCGCTGCCATCACCTTCCTCAGGTGCAGCATGAGGAGCTTAGTTGAGATCTTATAATCGGCTGTCAGCACAGTGATTGGTCTCCAGTTTGCCAAATCAGCTCTGTCACCCTTCTTGTGCAGTAGGGTGATGTACCCCACCCTTGCGAATGCTCCCTTTTTTACCATTGCCTTTCCATACACCCCCATGAAATCCGGACCGACCCGCATCCAAAACGTGCAGTACCACTCGACTGGCAAGCCATCTCCACCGGGAGCTACACCAGCCTTCAGCGAGAACATGGCTGCCTCGATCTCCTCTAGGGAAACCTGGACCTCCAATGCTGCTTCACCTTCCCCTGATAGTCGGCCCTCAATTACCCCTAGAAAGCCCAGTGCCAGGTCCTGCCTAATGGGTCTGGCCCCAAAGATGTCTCCCTTGAAGGCCCTCGCTGCCCGCGTCATCCCCTCTGGCAACATTTCCATTCCAGCATGCTCCCTGAGGCCTTCAATGAACAACCCCCACTGCCGTCTCCTGACCGAATCAAAAAAAAATAGTGCGTTGGCCATTCATCCTCTTCTTATTCCCTCCTCCCAGCTTGTGTTAAGTGGCTACGAGCCTTTGCCTCATAGTGGGATCGGAGGGCTTCGCTGGTCTCCCTGATCCGGGCCTGGTCCCGTTCATGCCAGGCCTCGGTCAGATCTGTAGCCTCTCGAATTTTGCCATGTGTAACCAGCCGCCTGAGGTTCCACTACCCTATATAAATCCCTTAGGCCTGCTCCTTCCACCACCTCCCTCTCCCTCCCTTCCGGGCCCTCGATGGTATAAAGTAGTGGCACTAAGTACCTAAAAAATCCCCTCCTCTGCCCCATCCTTGGGGGAGCATAAAGCCCAACTACTGTTAAGGCCACCCCTCTCCACCTCCCATCCACAAATATCACCCTCCCCGGCACCACTGAAGTAACGACCTCAATTTCAAAGTCAAAAGATTTAAACAAAACCCCCACCCCATCTCCCCTCCCCCGCCCCCACACAGAAGGCCCCAAATTCCACCCCTTGCAAACTCATTCCCCTCCCTAAGTGAACTTAAGTGACACTCTTGCATGAAAATAATATCAAACTCAGCATTAGTTAAACTAAAAAAAAATTCTGCCCTTTTTAAGGGCTGCCTAATCGCTCTTACAGTCATCGTAGCCACTTTCAACTCATGCATTTTGACAACAAAAAAAGTTCCCTCTACTCAGGCGACCTCAGTCTTCTGGTCAGTCCCACTTCCCCTTCCCCCAGATGGTTTCCGTGTCTTTTTGCTAGGACTTGTGTCCATCCCTCCTCCTCATCCCCACCCTCCTCTCATAAATGCCTTTCACCTGCTGGCTCTTCCTTCTCCCTTTCCCCCTGCCTGTCTATCTCCTCCACCTCCCTGTTCAATTCCTGCCTCCCCTTCACCCCTGATTTCTTCACCTCCCTTACCTCCACATTGCTCTCCGCCACCCTGGTCTGTTGGATGAAGCTCTTGCTCCCTATCCTTTAGGCCACCCGAGAATTCCATAGATGACCAGTCCACCACAGGGCTGGGGAGGCCTTCCACTCCACTCAGCACTCTATCATCCTCCCCAGCTGCTTGGGAACCTGCTCCAGGCCCTTCCTCCTGCCCCTCTGCCTCCTCTGCTGCTGCAGCTCCTTGTTCATTGTTTGTGAATTTTTGCTCATCTTTGTGAGTTTTGGTGCTGTTTTGAGTCATTGGGTGCATTTTTCTGTGTTGTTGTGTTTTTTTTGCGATTTTGTGCATTTTTTCCCGTTTTTTGCATTTATCGGTGTTTTGGTAAGTTTTCGTACGATTTTGTGTGTTGTTCTGTGTTTTAGAGCGTTTTTGTGAGTTTTCCTGTGTTTGGGAGCGTTTATTGCGTTTTTGCGAGTTTGTGTGTTTCCCTGTAATTGTTTGCATTTATGTGGGTTTCTGTGTGTTTTTGAGCGATGTTTTGTGTTTTTCTGCGTTTTTGGTGCATTTGTGCGTGGTTTTGTGTGTTTCTATAAAGATTTTATGTTTGTGCGATTTTGTGTGTTGTTTGATTATTTATCTGTTTTTGTGCATTTCTGTGCATGTTGGATACAGTTTGTGTGGTTTAAGTGCATTTTTTTGCGTTTTTTATGTGCACAAAAATGCACAACACTCAAAAACGCACAAAACACAAAAATGGACAAAAATGCAGGGAAATGTACAAAAACACACAAAAAACAAAAAACACTAAATGCACAGAAAGCACAAAAACACTGAAAAATGTAGAAATACGGACAAAAACACACACACAACACTTTTTTTTTGCGGTTTTGTATATTTTTGTGCATTTTTCTGTGTTTTTTGTTTTTTTTCATTTCTTTTCGTTTTTGTGCATTTTTGCTCGTTTTATTGTGCTTTTTTGATTTCGGTGTTAATACGCTTCTGCGTGTTTTTTTTGCGATTGTGTTATTTTGCGTTTTTGTGCAAAAAAACACACAATGCACAGAAATTCACAAAATGCACAAAAATGCAGGAAAACGCACAAAAACGCAAAAAAAACTCACAAAAACGATCAAAAAAAGCACAAGAACGCACAGAAATGCACAAAAACGCACAATAACGCAAAAAACCAAAACGCACAAAAATTCACCAAAACACATTAAAATGCACGCAACCGCCCTAAAACGAACAGAAATAAACAAAAACGAAAAAAAAAAAACCCCACAAAAATGTTCAATAACGCACAAAATCTCAAAAAAAATTCCCCAAAATGCACAAAAACAAATGAACATGCACAGAAACACACATAAATGCCCAAAAACTGACAGAAATGCACAAAACCACACAAAAACGCACAGATACGCACAAAAACCAACACCCACACAGTGGTTTTGGAGTTTTGTGCATTTTAAAGCATTTTTCTGTGTTTTTGTGCATTTTTTTGGGGGGGGGCTTGTGAATATTTTGCTCATCTTTGTGCGTTTTGGTGCTTTTTTCAGTTTTGGGTGCATTTATGTGTTGTTCTGTCTTTCAGTGCATTTTGTGAGTTTTTGGGTGTTTGGGTGCGTTTGTTGCGTTTTTGTGATTTTGTGTTTGTGTGTTTTGGGTGAGTTTTTGTGCGTTTCTGTACATTTTGTGTGGTTCAAAATGTAAAAAAAAAACACTAAATGCAAGGAATGCATAAAATCGCACCAAAACACACAAAAACGTACAAAACCCCTTTTTTTGCGGTTTTATATATGTTTGTGCATTTTGAAAATTTTTCTGTGCTTTTTCATTTTTCCTTTTTTGTACATTTTTGCTCGCTTTGTGCTTTTTCGCTTTCCCATTCATTTTTGTGTTTTCCTACGATTTTCTGTTTTTGTGCATTTTTCTGTGGTGTTCTGTGTTTTAGTGCATTTTACTGTGATTTTGTGCGTTCTTCATTCATTCATTCATCTTCCGCTTCTTCCGGGGTCGGGTCGCGGGGGCAGCAGCCTAAGCAGTGAGGTCCAGACTTCCCTCTCCTCAGCCACTTCCTCCAGCTCTTCCGGGGGGACACCAAGGCGTTCCCACACCAGCCGAGAGATGTAGTCCCTCCAGCGTGTTCTGGGTCGGCCCCGGGGTCTCTTCCCGGTCGAACATGCCCGAAACACCACACCAGGGAGGCGTTCGGGAGGCATTCTAATCAGATGCCCGAGCCACCTCAACTGGCT
>JBCNYH010001166.1:0-14582 GCA_039654325.1 Tandanus tandanus | reverse complement strand
CACACATATATATATATATATATATATATATATATATATATATATATATTCAGTAATTTTCTGAACTGCTTAATCCTAATTAGGGTCGCGGGGAGTCTGACGCCCATCTCAGTATACTCTGAGCGAGGGCAGAGAACACCCTGGACAGCTCGCCATGCCACCATGGGTGTTTCTATGGGAAGTTTGCATTTCATGCAGCATGCTCTTGCTGTGCATGAGTGGGTTTTCCTCCGACAGTCGAAAGACATTAGGCTAACTGGCTATTCCAAATTGCCTCTAGGTGATAGTGTGAATGATTGTGTGTGTGTGTTACTCCTGCAATGGTCTGGTGAGCTGTTCAAGGTGTATTCCACTTTTGCCCTGGGTCGGCTGAGATAGGTTCCAACTCCCCCTCACCCCAGTTCTGCAAATGAGTAAGTGAGCGAATTTCGGTTGGTTTGTGCTATCGCCGAGTGTTTCCCCGAGTGGCCACCGTATTGCTCCTCAAGATCATTGTTGTTTATAAATTAATAAATACACAGCTGGTTGCTTTTTCATCCTGAAGTGTTTTTTTATAAAGCCAAAAGTCTACACCAATATGGTGCTTAATGCACCCAGGGCTATATTCAAATAGCAAAATATGTCAGAAATAGTGGGGGGATTCATAAATGCCCTAGGTTCTAAAGAAATCATGCATTGCTCATGCATGGTACCCCATGTAGGGAAATCTACGTGGGTACTTTGCTCTGGTAAGTGCATGCTGCGCTCGACTAAATCGTGGTTTGATGTGTTCAATGCCCATTCAAATGTAAATGTATGTGTATGTGATAAATACTTTTCACATCACAGCTCAAACACACCATAGCAAGTCAGGGGAAGGCTGGAGCCCATCCCAGCCGAAGACAATGTACACCCTGAACAGCTCACCAGATAACTAGTGGACACAGGACAACATAGACGACAATGATTTACACTCATAATCATGCCTAGAGGCAAAAAATATCCATAAGGTAAATTACACCATGACAGACGTTACATTTGTAAGGTGTCTGAGCCATTTCAACCAGTCTCACAATAAAAGTTGCAGCCATAAGTCCCTAATCCTTATGGGCATAGTTAAGTTTTTTGAGGTATTTAGGCAGGGAAGAAAAAATATCCAATGATTTTTTTCATGAAAGCAAAAATATGAGTGTGACGGACGTTACAAGTAAAAGACGCATGAAAAACACTTTATTATTATCTAACAATACTAACTGTAATACTAATTGTAGTATTAACTAACAATAATGCATGATTGTGAAATCAAGGTATATAGGGAGAGTAGGCTTGCTAACATACTGACTGCAGGTTACATCTGATTCATTAGCACGACTTACAGATAAAAACACATTTTTAAAAAAACATTTTACTGATTTGCTTTGGAAAAGATGAAATTTTCCAATTATTGATTATTTTACATTAAGTTACACCCTTTCATGCATTTCTGGGTTTAAACATTTTAGGAAATTTGAGAAAACTGTTTTCACTAATCCCAGTACATGCCCGACCTTTCTAGATGTACATATAATAGGAACATATGTCAAACCTGAAAATCAATCATGTCAAACACACAAACGACAAAACAACATCATTGGAGCACATGGACTATGCAGTGAGTCAAAGACAAGAAACCTCACACCCCGTTGTCTCAGAATTTATCCACCATAGTACATGTAGGTGGCTACAGCAGTTCATTTGATCTTGGGCACAGAAAATCTTGTGTTTGTGTTATGCATAAACATTTGGAATCTATAACTGAAAATAATAAAGTCCCATTTTTTCATTGAATTGCCAAATTAGATACTGATACTATACTGATAGTAATCACAAAAAACAACAAAAAAGCTTTGGTATGCACAGGAATGAGACACAGGAGCAATACTTTTCCCAATGATTTGAAGTGAAAAGATTCCTTATATACTGAGTGTTGACAGGTATGTTCAGAGTCATGTTATAAGACTATCCACAAGTATTTAAGGGTTCCACTGCTGCGTCAAGAGTCCAGCAGAGAGCTAACTGTATATGCTGGTTGTCTGTCTATATCGAGAGGTTCTGGGGTGCCTATGGTCCATGTATGACTGGCTTGAGCTGAGTGACATGGCACGGCAGGAGGCGATGACTATGAGGTGGCAGGGCGAGATGGTATGTGACCTTGCTGATCTGTCTGAGGATTTTATATGGGCCAATATACCTTTGGTTGAGTTTCTTGCATTCAGATGATTTTGAACGTTACGATTGGACAGCCACATGAAATCTCCATGTTGATAGATGGATGTATCAGCACTTTGTCCATCAGTATTTGTTCTGTGATGTTCTGTGTTAGTTTGTGATTTTCTCGTGTGCCTGCTTCTAAACTTGCTCAGCTTGACAGCACCGCTCATTGACTGCTGGCATGTCTGTATAATCTATGCATTCTATGAGAACAGGAATGGCTGAAAGCCTAATACGCACTACAATAGTGTGAGCTCCATTGTGGCACGATGTATCAAGTTTGGTGCATATTCGTTCCAGGCAAGGAAATGAGCCCAGGCGTTCTGTGCTTTCAAGCAGTGAGATAACAGAAATTTTCCAATCTTTTGGTTTCAACACTCAACGATATCCCAAGGTGAGACTCATGGTGGTGCCTAACATCTTTATGAATGGCTTTCACATTTCAGAGGTGAATTGCACTTTCAGCAATAATGTCCTCAGGAATGCTGAAGGTCAGGACAATGTGAATTACATTTTTTTTAGCTGTTTTGAAGGAGGTAGGGAGGCCGGGTAATGGAATAAGCTAGAGGAATGTGGAGAGGTGGTCACAAATCTCTTTGATGCTTTCAAAGTCTTGCAAGTTAGGTAGATCAGTGAGAAAGTCAATGGCGATGCAAGACCAGGGACGGTGTGGCACAGGCAGAGGGAGGACCTTCCATTTGAAAAAATTATGGGGCCCTTAGAAAATGTCTACATTTGTTCAAGGGAAGCCAAAAGAACATTATTATAATGCACTACTTACTGATTTGGCTTAATACAAAAAGTGATTCACCCCCTGCTACTTTTCTACAAACATTCAAACATTCAATGCCAAAATGGAGCTTAATGCACTCAAGGCTATATTTTAATAGCGGAAACTGCTGGAAACTGAATACCCTACTACCTGCAAAAATTGCACATTGTGCATTAGTGGTGCACCATATAGGGAACTCTATGTAGGTACTTTGCTCTGGTAAGTGCATGCTGTAGTTGACTTAGGCATGATTTAATGTGTTCAGCGCCCATGCAAAGTTAAGGTGACCGATCTGGCGCAAACAAATTCCTATACAAAACAAAAGGGCTTTCTAGGAGCCTAAAGGTGATTCGGTGATTAAGAGAAACTGCAAATACATTGTGTATTGTTATGAAAACTAACATTATATGGGCAGTGGTGGCTCAGTGGTTAATGCATTGGGTTGCTGATCTCAATCCTCAGTACCACCATGGTTGGGTGCTTGAGCAAAACCCTTATCTATCTCCAAAAGTTTGTAGGACAGTAGTGGCTTAGTGGTTAAGGTGATGGTTTACTTTTCTGAAGGTCAGTGGTTCAATCACCACTGTTGGGCCCTTGCAAGGCCCTTAACCCTCAATTGCTCAGTTGTATAAAAATGATAATTGTAAGTCACTCTGGATAAGAGCATCTGCCAAATGCTGTAAATGTAATTATATTATCAGAAGATATATAATGAAAGCATTATGCTGTATGAAACTGGTGTAAAAGCAGACTATTTAAAGCTTGAAAAATAATTTACACAGTTTGGAATACAAAATATAAAAAAAAAAGTTAATTTTTCACACATTAATCTAATTGGCTGTTCCAAACTGTTCCTAGTTGTGGGTATTACTGATTGTGTGTGTGTGTGTTGGACCTGTAGTGACCTGGCAAGTTGTCCAGGGTGTACCCTGCCTTTGTGCAGAGTCTTCTGAGATAGGCCTCCCCGTGACCCTAGTAGGAATAAGTAGTTTGGCAAATAAATGAATGAATTAATAATCATTACTGATGGTGACCAGATTAGCTTATAAGCACTAATCTAACACTGAACCATCACAAAGCTATATATACACAGACTACAAGTACAGATCAAAAACTGCAAATGAATAAAGAAAAAATAAGCAATCATGGTAAAATCAAAGCTAAATTATAATAACAAAGAATTTAATGTTAAATAAAGTTAGTAGAAAATGTTTACATGCCTGTGTTCTGAAGGCCTTGAATGTATTGCCCTTATGTATGCTGGAAGGTTATTGTAAGCCTTTGCCCCACTGTGAGGGAGTGCTGTTATTGAATGCATAGTTTGACATTAAAAATAACTTTGACTTTGTGTTGGTGTCCTGTATATTTGATAAGCAAATGCCTTACGCCCTGTGCAAAAAAAGAATGTGTTTGTTATGGTCAGGACAACACAAGAGCAACAACCCAAACCTTAAAACCCATGGCACAAAGTCTTTGCTAAATAGAATAAATACTTAATTTTATTACCTGCAATATGCATGCATACAGACAGTTATAGGTGTATCTGTATAATTTTTCTATTTGTGGAAACATGGAAGAAGAATTTAAAAATAGGTCTGGTAGATGAACTTGAATCTAATTAGACATAAAAATCACAGTGACGTACATTTGCACTTGCATAGTTTACTTTTTTCCTTTATTGAGAATATCTGCATACATTGTTTTTGTATCCATACTTCCTAAAGCATTTTAGTGCTTGACATCTTTCCACTATGACATTTAACACTCTTCACATCAAGGCTCAAACATCATAGTGAGAGATGAAGATTGCTCATGTTGTCCTTCTTCTGACAGCTTTAACAGGAACAACATCATGTCGTTTTTTGAGAAAACAGATTTTTGTGAGCATAGATTTGCCTTGAACTGAGGTTTAGTGTATTGACACAAAAGAGGAACTGACCAGATTCAAACATGATGTAGCAGATCAGATTTCTGTTTGAAACTGGATTGGATAGGTAATGTCTAAGTATGTGTACTCAGAGCTGAATATACTTAGAAATAATTGATTTAAACCAGGGGCACAGTAGACGCTTGGGGAATTCAGCCTGTGACTAACAATTACAAATGTACAAGGGAAGAAAAACTTTTAAATAAATAGCATTTTTCAAGGTGTTTGAATTTACTAAATGTTTTATGAAAATATGGTGACATTCATGGTAAGTACTGATTAAGTGAATTAGCCTGTAGACTGGACTTGACAGGAAGGTATGAACATGACAAAATGGAATAGTTTTACTACAAAAGTGATATTATCTGGGAATATGTTTGGTGCTGAGCACACCTAAATTAACTGCTTCCAACTCACTTAACCACATTGTAAAAAAGCTCCGTCCTTAGCTTAAAATGGTGAATGAAGATATCAAACCCAGCCCTGCGATGGCCTGGCGAGCTGTCCAGCTGTACCCCGTCCGCGCCCAGAATCGTCTGAGATAGGCGCCAGTCTCCCTGTGACTCTAATTAGGATTAAGCGGCTTAGAAAATGAATGAATGAATAGAATGAATATCAATCCTACATGTGTATTTCATGCTTGTTATCTATCAGCCATGTCACTTGGTATTAAACAAAATACAAGACAATCTTTTCTCAAAGAGGCAAATTATATATTTATAATTTATTTAAATTATTAATTACCATAAAATGTCTTCATGGAGATAGCTTACAGTGGCATTGATAGTTTGGGCCACTTGGTTCCAGTGAAGCAAAATCCTAACTATGTAGCATAAAAAGACATTTGAAATAAGTTTGCTCTTTTAGTATTTTGGTAACAGCATGGGAATGATCCACATATGGTTGGAATTTCAAGGTGTCCACATACTTTTGGCCATAAAGTGTGTATCTGATAAAGTGGGCAGTAAAGATACAAGAAATGTAACACATTTTATTTCACCACTTAAATAATATCTGTTAAGCAGTTGTCTTGTGGGGTAATTCTCTTTTGATAGACAAGTGAAAAGGGGGGTAAAAAAAACTATGCACAGCAACATATAGGCTTCAGTCATTAAATGCACCTATCTACAATCCTGCCTAGCAATTTAGGCAGTGAAAATAGATAAAGCAATATCTCCTAACTAAACAACTCATTGTAAAGTAAAAATAAGTTCTCTGTGTTGTTTGTATCTTACAAGTCTTGACTGTTACTTAAATTAGCTTCATGACAAAGTTGTGGTTAATGCACCCGAGGCTATAATCAAATAGCAGAACTTGTGGAAAACAGAAGAGGGATTCCCAAAGGCCCTAGTGTTATGATAGACTCCCAGAGACAAGAGGATAGGTGGAATAATGTGGGTTTATTGATCCCAAATTAACACGGGCTCCGTGAGCCACAAAAACACTGAAAACACAAAACGGGGTCAGAAAGGAAACCTGCCATGAGGGGCGAACCAAAACCAACAAAAACAACAAGAAGATAAACCAAGGACCGCGGTAAACTTCAGGAGAAGTTGCAACAGGTTGAGAACGCAGAAGTAAAGTTGAGTCCAAGCTGCTAGAAGGAGTATCTCCATCGGGGCTAGACACTGAAGTGTGTCTAGCGGGGGTTTATATGGGGAAGTCAATCAGCGCTGGTGATGAGATGCAGGTGATGATGATTAGTATTCGGGGGAGTGTGCTCGCAGTGTGTGAGAGTTGGGGAGAGAGTTCGATACGGAAGTAACAGTACCCCCCCCTCCAGGAGCCGTTCCGGGGTTCGGGTGCTGTCGATGCCGTGGGCGACCCCGGGGGCAAGGTGCTGGTCGGCTGGGGTGCTGGCGATGGAAGTCCTCCATTAGGCTGGGGTCTAGGATATCCGTGCAGGGGGACCCAGGATTGTTCCTCTGGACCATAGCCTTCCCAGTCGACCAGATATTCGATCCTTCTACGGCGCCGGAGAGAGTTCAGGAGACCCCGGGTGGCGTGGATGGGGCCCTCGTCTGTTGCCAGCAGTGGAGGGGGTTCTGTTGCCTCGCCTGACTCTGTGGATGGGGAAACCAGGGCTGAGTGATATGGTTTAAGTAGTGATACGTGAAAAACTGGGTGGATTTTATAGGTGGGAGGGAGTTCTAATCTGTAAGTGACTGGGTTGATTTGTGCAATGATTTTGAAGGGACCAAGAAAACAGGGACTTAGCTTTTTACATGGGGTCTGGAGTCGGATGTTTCAGGATGAGAGCCAAACCTCTTCCCCAACCTGGTAACGAGGCGGTTCTGAGCGTCTTGCATCTGCCGTGGTAGTCCCTCGTCGAACAGCGTGTTGGAGGTGTTGGTGAGCCTCGCTCCAGACTTGTTCGCTCCTCCGAAACCACTGATCCACCACTGGGACGTTAGTGGTCTCTCAATTCCAGGGGAAGAGAGGAGGTTGATGACCGAGTACGCACTGGAAAGGGGTCAGCCCGGTGGATGGCTGACGAAGGGAGTTCTGTGCGTACTCGGCCCATGGAAGGAACTGGTTCCAGGAAGTGTGATGGCGGTTGCAGAAGGTTCTCAGGAATCGTCCTATCTCCTGAATTTTCCTTTCAGTTTGTCCGTTGGTTTGAGGGTGATACCCTGATGACAAGCTGACGGTTACACCCAGGAGTTTGAAGAACGCCCTTCAGAACCTTGAGGTGAACTGTGGGCCCCTGTCTGTTACTATGTCCTCAGGCAGCCCAAAGTTGCGAAAGACGTGTTCGAATAAGGCCCTTGCCGTCTCCGATGCTGTAGGGAGGGACTGGTGGGGGATTAGTTTACACGCCTTCGAGAAACAGTCCACTATGACTAGGATGCAAGTGTTACCTTCGGATGGTGGGAGATTGGTCATGAAATCCACCCCCAGGTGTGACCATGGACGCCGAGGTACTGGCAGAGGGAGGAGCTTCCCTACCGGGAGTTGTTGAGGTGCATTAGAGATGTTACAAGCCTCGCATCCGGCCACAAACCTTTTGGTCATGGTGGACATTCCGGGCCACCAATAATGCTCCTGGAGGAGGGAGAGAGTTGCTGTAGTCCCTGGGTGACCAGTACCTGGAGTGGAGTGTACCGCCTGTAGCAGGGGAAGTCTGAAGTCCCTGGGTATGTACTGACGTCCTGGCGGTGTTTCTGGCGTATCTGACTCCAGAGCAGCTTGAATTTGTTCCTCCAGGTCCCACTGTATGGCGTTGATGAACACTTTAGGGGTCGGAGTCATGGATGTGAGACAGGGCATCGGCCCTGGTGTTTCATGACCCTGGGCAGTACTTAATGGTGAAACTAAATCGTGTGAAGAATAAAGCCCATCGAGATTGGCGGGGGTTCAGACGTTTCGCCTCTCTTATGTAGCACAAATTCTTATGATCAGTGATTACCTGGAAGGGATATTGTGCACCCTCTAGCCAGTGTCGCCATTCCTCAAGGGCTAGTTTGATTGCCAGGAGCTCGCGGTTCCCAACGTCATAGTTTTGTTCTGCCGGGCTCAATTTACAAGAGAAGAATGCACAGGGCAGAGGTCAATTCCCTTTATGTTGACGCTGCGACAGCACGGCCCTTACTGATATTGTCGTCTGGTGGAAGGAGCACTTCTCTGCCTTCAGGAACAGTTGATGGTGGCAGAGGCATTGGAGAACTTTGGTCACATGTCGTACATGGGTGGAAAGGTCTGGAGAGATGAGGATATCATCGATATACACAATTACAAATCTATCCAACATGTCCCGAAAGATCTCATTCATAAAGCCTTGAAACATGGAAGGAGCATTTGCTAGCCCATACGGCATAACCAGATACTCATAGTGACCGCTGGGTGTGATAAACGCCGTCTTCCATTTGTCTCCTGAACGGATACGCACCAGATCCAATGGAGCTGTTCCAGGGCTGCGGGTACTAGTGGTAGTGGGTACCGGAACTTGACGGTGACTTGGTTGAGTGCCCTGTAATCAATGCATGGCCGCAGACCCCCATCCTTCTTGGACACGAACAAGAAACTGGGGGCCACGGGCGAGGTGGACAGATGAATATAGCACTGTTGTAGTGCTTCTTCTATGTATTTCTCCATGGCTCGTCGTTCTGGCAAAGACAGAGGGTATACTTGTCCTTTGAGGACCGATGCGCCGGGTACCAGTTCAATGACACAGTCCCATGGTCTGTGGGGTGGCAATCCCGTGGCGAGTCCCGGACTGAAGATGTCATGGTAGTCGGAATACTCCTCTGGAATAGATATGACTGTCTGGGCTGAAGGGCTCTCTATGGTGGTGGTAACAATTTCGATGTGATTCTGGAGGGTTCTTTGGGGGAGCTGCGGAAAGCAATGCGGGAAACACACCTTTCCCCACTCCAGGACTTCGGCGGTGGCCCAGAAGATTGAGGGTGAGTGGAGTATGAGCCAAGGTCGCCCAAGGATGATGTCGGCGTTTGAGTTTTCGAGTACCAGGAATGATCGTTCCTCTTGGTGCAGGAAGCCGATATTCAGAAGCTCGGGGTCTGTTTGGAGCTGGTGTTCCTGTAAAGTGAGGGGTTCCCCGATTATGGATCGCACGGAGAAGGGCGTCGGGCAGTGGTGTAACCTGAGCTGGAGCCTTCGACACAGGTCCCTGGAGATGAAGTTGCCCGCTGAACCAGAGTCGAGGAGCGCCGTGACTGTAAGAGAGCACAGTGGTGTAGTGAAGGTTACTGGAGTGGATAGAGGCTGGGAATTTAGGGGCTTGATGTCATCTTGACTCACCGATTGACGTGGAGGGCAAGTAGGGCAGGTCGCTAGAGAATGTCCGGACTGACCACAGTTGATGCAAAGTCCCTCCGTAGCACATCTAAGTCGTTCGGCGGGAGTGAGTCGGAGCGAATCCACCTGCATGGGTTCTGCGGAGGGTGGAGGTGGCATGGAGAGAACAGGATGCTGTAACTTCACGATGCACCCTCTCCGTCGATGCGCGACGCGGATGGCCAGCTGAATGAACCTCTCCTGCCCGATGGAATCGTCGTAGGGGGAGAGTTGTAACCAAAGTGGATCCACTTACTTGTATGAACAGGTTTTTCCATCATGAACTACATCAAAAGTAAACATCGCTCGCGCCTCACAGATGAGAGCTTGCAATCCTGCTCGAAAATGAAAGTGTCTTACAACCCTGATAAGGAGAAGCTGAGCAGTGAAGTTCAGGAGCAGAAAACACATTAACCAGGTGAATGAAATAATTTAATGAGCTATTATTTTGAAAAAATATATTTTTTATCGGACCCTGAACTGATGTAGTGTTTCATATTCAGTTTGATGGTTGACTGTCATGTGAGGAAATTAGGGAATGAGGGCACACTGAAATAGACTTTAACATATAAACCGCCATTTTTTGTTTTCCCTTTTTAATGAAAGTGAATATGCTGCCGCTGCAAGATTTTACAATGTCGGTGCAGGCAGATTTCTTTTAAGTTAAAAAAAACCTCAAATATACTCAAACAGGCCTGCATTGTATATTTTAGTTGAAAATGTATTTATAAATGCCAGTATATTTTTCTTTCAGAGTTCAAAGGAATTTGGTGTTTTGTGTTGTTAAAAATGGAAAATAAAAGTCAGTCGTTTTGTGTTTACAGTTTATTAATTTCATAAAAGTAACACAATACAGTTCTCATATGTAAAGCATAAGTTTAAGGAAACTATATACGTATGTAGCGTTATCTTCAATTTAGAGGACAAATTGGTTTCGTGGCTCCCAGTAAGTTTTAATTTGGTGGGAAATGGGCCCAAATCTTTTAATGCTAAAGGCTGCCAACCTCTGGTCTAATTTATGCAGCAGTGTATCCTCGACGATCAACGAAGAAATCGATGAGGTCATGTGGATGTTGAAGGACAGCTAGTAGGTATTCTCATCTCAGCCTTGCCAGATCCTCCATCTCTCGGATGACATGGACATCTGCTCCCCATGGAGTCTTGAGGAGTACTGACCAGTTCCTCATTTGAACCCCATTTTATATATCAATCCCTCTCAATACTGCCAATATGCCCTTAATACGCTAGCTGTAAGTTAGAAAGACGTTCAGAAGAAATTTTGTGGTCATCCGGAACATGTCAGATACGTCTACCTACGTCAATATTCGTTGGAGATAAGTTCGATTTAAGTTAGCTATATGTTTTTGATAGGTTCTGGATAAGTTACTAATAAATTATGTATACATTCAAAACTGGAATACCATCGATAGTTCATCGTATGCCAATGTTTTATAGAAATTTGTCATACGTTGCATAAATACTGCAAATCGTTAATATGTGACAGGGGCTCAAGAAACTTGATGCATCTTGAATCTCTTTCCTTGTCTTGGAGATAAATTGGCCCCAAGTCCTGTCTCTGGAGCATCCACCTCAGTGATGAGTTGTTCTTATTCTAGAGCACTTTTCTTATGTGCTGGATGTCAGTCAACAGAGAAGGCAAGTAAACCAGTATGTAGTCAATGACACTCCGGACAAGTAACCTCACAGCAAGAAGGCCTGGGTTCGATTCAAGTGTTTATGTGAGGAACTGCATGTTCTCTCCATGCTTGTGTGTGTCTGTGTTTGCACAGTCCAAAAACATGCACAGTAGGCTAATTGGCTGTTCTAAATCGCTCCTATGTGTGAGTGTGAATGGTTGTGTGTGTGTGTTGGCCGTGCAATGGCCTGGAGAACTGTCCAGGGTGTACCCCGCCCTCGCTCAGAGTCAGCTGAGATGAATGCCAGACTCCCCGCAAACCTCCCCTAATTAGGATTAAGCGGCTTAGAAAATGGATGAATGAATGAAGTTTTTTTTAGGGCAGCAGGGATGAAAGGTAGGGGATATGAGTACTGGACTGTGATTATACACTCAAAAACTGTAAAGATGACTTTCCACTGCTGGTGATATAAACTCTTTAACCAATATAATTTAGGACTACATTTGCCATTACAGTTATAAGATAACCAAATAGACTTCATGTTAAAATATAGTGAAATTTGAGAAGTCTGGTTCTTCTCAAAGTTTCTTTCTTGTGTCGTCTGAGGGAGTTTTTTATTGCCACTGTAGCAACAGGCTTACTCACTAGGGATGTATGGGGTTTTTAAAGAAATGTATAAAATCATAATTTAAGTTCATTACCAAATTAGTTTTACTCTATAAAAGTCAATTGTAAAAACCACTATACAAATACAACTGAATTAAATTGAATTTTATTGAGTTTTCGCTAGTGGATATACAGTCCCTTCATCCTCCCTTCTTGGCCACAAAGAAGCCTGCTGAAGTGGGGAATGTGGGTGGAAAAATGTATCCCTGTTTAAAAGCCTTTTCTATACATTTGTCTAGGCCTTGTTTCTAACTTTGTGACAAGAGGTATATTCTTTCTTTGGGTAGGATAGTGCCAGTTTTAAGGATGAAGATGGAAGAAGGCCGCTCATTGTTTAATAAAGACCTCTTGAAAGTCCTTGTAAACCTCAGGAATCTTTGTGGATTGCTGGAGCTTGGGACTTTCAATGGAAGTGGTGGCAAGAAACACTACATGATATTTATATCTTACAAGTCTTAGCTGTTGAGTTACATTGCTCACTTTATAAAAAGGAAAGAAAGAAAAAGGTTACAGTGGTGGCTCAATGTGTGATTTTAATGGCAGGTTTGTATTAGAGACTTAATTTTTATAGCAGCTTTTTAGGTCATGAATATATAGTGGATATACACCTCCCACTGATCTGAAACAGACTCAGCAGTGACTTATCAAACTTACACGAGGTAAATAATACAGACAAATGTTTAGTTTAGCTGCGGAAAGGTTGGGGTACTGGGATGATAGAACATCTAAACAAAGTTGGGATTTTACTTTCTGAAATTCGACTTTCATCATGACTTTGTGCTGGTGTCCAGTTCATTTGGCAAACAAATTCTCTAAAGGTAATCGGTTTCCTTAACCTAGTTGACCACAGTACTCACTTGCCAGAGCAAAATACCTTTGCAGACTTCTCTATGTCTAATCCCAAATCTCAGCAATTTCTGATGAAATAATGCCTCGGTCGGTGGGAGCGCCATGTGGGAGTCAGTACTACTTTCATATTTTGGGCATGGGTATTCAGGACTTCTTCTGCTATTTCTGGTGGTTTTCACTACTCATTCAGCTATTTCTGGTGTTTTTTTCTGTTGCTTAGGGTCTCCCAAGTGGCCTTTATGTTGCATCTCAAGATCACTGTTGTTCAAAAATGTATAAATTATGTTAATATTAAGAATTAGCTGATTCCCTTTTCATCCTGCAATGTGTCTTTTTTTTTGCATCAAACGTCTACATTTGTACACAGAAAGCCAGAAAAAGACTTCCTGGTTCAGTTAGATACAAAAATCAGTTCACCTTCTGCCACATTCCTGCAAAATCTCAAGAGAGCTCAATGCCAAAATAGTCGAAACTGCCAGAAATAGCCCAGAGTGTGCCGGATGCCCTAGGTGCTGTGCACCACGTCTGGTGCCCCATTTAGGAAAATTTATGTAGGCACTTCAGCCTGGTAAGTGCATGATGCATTCGACTAAGGAGTGATTCGATGTGTTTAGTGTTTGTGCAAGATTAAGGTGACCGATTTCTCTTAGACTCTGGTGCAAGCAAATTCCTATACAAAACAAAGGGGCTTCCCAGGAGGCTAAAAGGTGACTCAGTGGTTAGGAAAAACTGCAAATACTTTGTGTAGTTTCAGGATTTATTTTCTTTTTATTCTCCTCCATATAATGCTTTATGACTTGTTACGAAAATTAACATTCTACTATAAGAAAGTGGTGTTAGAGCTTGGAAACAAATTTACACAGTTTGCCAAATGGGGAATGAAATACAAGAGATTACGTGCACGGCAATTATGTAAAAATTCAATGAAATATAACTAATAATAATAATAATAATTATAATAATAATCAGTGCTTGAGTGGGTTTCCTCCAGATACTCCGGTTTTCTCCCACAGTACAATACACTGGTTGTGTGTGCGTGTGTTGGCCCTGTGACAGACTGGCAAGCTATCCATGGTGTACCCCGCCTTCGTTCAGAGTTGTCTGAGATAGGCTCCAGCCTCCCTGTGACCCTAGTAGGAATAAGAAATTTGGCAAATGAATGAATGAATGAATGAATAATTAATCTTTATTTATTGATAGTGATCAGTTTAGTGCACAAGCACTAATCTATGACTGAACCATCTGAAAGCTAAATTTTATACAAAATATAAAATATATATGCAAAGACTACAGGTACAGATAAAAAATACGACTGTGTGGCCACTTTCAGCTCCACCAACATCATCAAGTTTGCGGACGACACTGTGGTGGTGGGCCTGATCTCTAACAATGATGAGACGGCCTACCTAGAGTAGGTTAGAAATCTGGAATTATGGTGCCAGGACAACAACCTCCTCCTGAACATCAGCAAGACTAAGGAGCTGATAGTGGACTTCACCACAAAGCAGGAAAGGAATTACCAGCCTCTAATTATCAACGGGACCCCAGTGGAAAGAGTGGACAGTTTCCGGTACCTAGGTGTATATTCCGTATCGAGCGTCCTGACCTGGACACTATATACAGCAAGAGGTGCTGGACCAAGGCCAGGAAGATAGTGAAGGACCTCAGCCATCCCAACAATGGACTCTTCTCTCTGTTGCGGTCA
>JBCNYH010001063.1:0-14592 GCA_039654325.1 Tandanus tandanus | reverse complement strand
ATATATTAAATTAAATCTTTTAAAAATAATCAAATTATTATTTGAACACATGAAACTTAATTCTATACAATTTTCATACATCATGTTTTAAAGATAATCATCCTCCAAATGGTGGCTGTCATTGTCTACACACACTTGGAGGTGGTTTCTGAAGGCTGCTGTGGCTCGATGGGTTCAACAGCAGCGACCTCCTGCTGAATAAAAACCTTAAAAGGAAATTGAACCCAAACTTGATAAAAGCTTTCACACATAGTTGATGTCTGTTTCTATTCAATTGCACTGTTTCATGAAACATTTTCAGTTAGAAAATAAAAAAACAACAACAACCAGTAACTCCGCACATAGGGGGTGTCCTTGTAATGGGAAAAATAGGGAAACGTCATGTGACCATCTCATGTATTCACCGGCAACAAGGAACTAATTTGCACACAAAAGCGCACGCTTTTCATGTTTATAAATGGAATTGGGTATAATTGTAGATGTGCCTAGTTTTATTTTATTCAGAAGTTCGCTAGTTTGTTTCTGAATTATTAGATCAATATCTAAATACTGTTACGTTTGCCATTATCTTGCCTTATATGTACTGGGGGATTCAAGTCTTATTCTCACGATTTCAATGAGTGAAACGGCAGTCTTTTCAAACTGGCTAATGCAAGCTATCAAATGGACTTTTGCAGCTTACTCTGAAAATGTAAGAAAAAACACCCGTAAAATGTAATAAAAAAACATCCATGTGTAACAGGACAGTTTGGAAGCCTTGCCTTTTGTTTCACTTTAAGGGCTTCAAGAGTTTGGGGACAATGAGTATAAGCTCACAACTAAAGTAACTCCGACAGAAAAAACAATCACAAGGGTCAGGGGAACAAGCTGTGGGTGGCTACCCATTATCCCAAAAAATATCACACAATCTGGAAACATTTCCTCAGCACTTCTAGTGATTTTCCAGCTGTGTGTGCTCTCCATCTGACTGAAAGCACACAATGATTTCTTTAAGCTCAAGCTGTTCAAATGGAGTTGGACTACCAACAGACCTTAGCCCCGCCTCTCCTGCATCACTAAGTTTCATGTGTGCAAATAATTACTTTATTATCTTTATTTCATGTACAATATCAGAATAAATAAGAATAATTCTTGATGTTCCATTTCAGAAACTATTCAATGATATGCACCTTGCTTAGGGGAGTAATTGTTACACTGTGGGACTCTTGCTTCATAGCAAGAAGTTTATGGGTTCAAACCTCATAGCAGATTGTTTCTGTGTGAAATTGGCATGTTCTCCCTGTTCTTGTATTCTCCCATAATCCAAAAACATGCAGATTAGGTTAACTGGCTTTAAATTGCCCCTACATGTGGATGTGAATATGAACGGTTGTTGTGGGATGTCCCATTTAATGGACAGACCATTTAATGGTGCACTCAGTGACATTGGTGGCTCAGTGGTTAAGGCTCGGGTTTACTGAACAGAAGGTAACTGGTTCAAGCCCCAGTACCACAGAGTTGCTACTGTTGGGCCATTGAGCAAGGCCCTTAATCCTCAACTTTTACCATTACAATTATAGGATAACCAGCTAGACTTCATGTTAAACTATGGTGAAGTTTCTCCTTCATGTTTTGTATTTATATCTGACCAATGAGGATGGTCTTCTCTTTTGAGTCTGGGTCCTCTCAAGGTATCCTCCTCATGTTAACTGAGGGAGTTTTTTCCTTGCCACTGTTGCCACAGGATTGCTCAGTGGGGACGTGTAGGGTTTATAGAAAAATGTTGAAAATCATAACTTGAAATTCTTTACCAAATTTATTTTTACTATGTAAAGCTGCTTTGTGACATTATCAATTGTAAATCAAAGGGGACAAAAATTCTGGTTGTCTTTTTCTTATTCTTTTTTTTTTTTTTACCACCCTGGAGCATCCTACCCATGGAGCTTTACGCACTGCTTCTAGTTTATGTTTATGTTCGCCCCTTGAATACCTGCCAACCTGTTCAGGGTGTACCCTGTTGTGACAAAGAAAACAAACAAACAAACAAACAAACAAAAACTAATGGCTCACTCAATATTATACTTAGTACCTAGTAACACTAAGTGATGTAACACCCCATTCTACAGACATCAATTAATACTCCATTTCTATAGACTTCAATTAATACCCGTCCTATGGATGTCAATTAGTACCCCTGTCCTTCGGACATCAATTAATCGCCCTGCTCTACAGATGTGAATTACCAGCCCTGTTCTATAGACATCAGTAAATACCCCTGTCCCATCGAGGTCAATTAATACCCCTGTCCTACAGACATCAATTAATACCCCAGTCCTATAGATGTCAATTGCTAGCCCTGTCCTATTGAGGTCTATTAATACCCCTGTCCTATAAACATCAATTAATGCCCCTGTCCTAAAGATGTCAGTTATTAGTCCTGTCCTACTGGGTCAGTTAATACCCCTGTCAAATAGACATCAATTAATATCCCTGTCCTTTAGATGGCAATTAATACCCCTGCTCTACAGATGTCAATTACTAGCCCTGTCCCATAGTCATCAATAAATACCCCGTCCTAAAGATGTCAATTTATATCCCTGTCCTATAGACATCAATTACTAGCCCTGTCCTATACATATCAATTATAACCCCTGTTCTATAGACATCACTTAACACCCCATGTCCTGTAAACATCAATTATAACCTGTTCTAAAGATGTCAATTAATGCCCCGACCTATAGACGTCAATTACTAGCCCTGTCCTATAGAGGTCAGTTACTACCCCAGTCCTAATGATGTCAATGAATACCTCTGTCTTCTGGACGTCAATAATACCCCTGTCTTCTGAACATCAATTACTAGCCCTGTCCTATAGATGTCAATTACTATCCTTGTTCTACATACATCAATTAATACCCCTGTCCTGTAGACATTCAATTTACCTAATGAACTAAAGGTTTAATAATGTGTATGAAATGATAGACACGACATTTAACAACAAAACTTTGCTTTAAAGGTAAAACTCACTCCTGGGGATGTACAGTTTATAGAATGTATAGTATCTACACTTTCAGTGCCATCTACTGGCTGATGTAGGAGTCTCTCATTTCAGCTTGCTATATGTTGTAATGGTTTAAAAACTGTTGTGGGAACTCTTCCATATTAAAGCATGAAATACATTAGATACAAAAATGTGTACTGCATATAACTTTATAAAGCAGCAGATAACTGCAAATATAGCAAGAATTGCTCAAATAGTGATACAAACATGAAATTTGGTGCATATACTCTTCAAATCCTACTCTTTTCAAAAATACCGCTGGCCACACAAAAATCCAAGATGGCGACCCCAAAATCCAAGATATCCGCACAAAAATTGGGTTTTTCCTGTATAACTCGAAATGCATTGATTTTAAGCCTCATAAATGTATTGTAGAAACATGATTATGTTTGATAAACTTATATAATGATATAATGATTGAATGGTGATTAATGTTATGATTGTGGTATTATGATTGGTAAAGTTGTAGTTGAACTGTTAAATGATCAAGTGATGATTAATGTGAAACAAGACGATGTGTAATAAAGTGTGTGTGCCTTCCACTCAGGATCAGGCCTTCGCTGAAGCCTCCGACGAGTGAGGGAAAGCCCAAGGTCGGCCACGTGGCGTCAACAAGCACTTGGTGTAAACAATCTTGCCACTGTATTCTCTGAGAGGCAGAAATGAATGGTAGCAGACACTTTGCACTACAGACTTAACTGTATATATATATATATACCCATCCTTGAGTAAGGTTTGGGTGTCTTCGAATGCTCATTTTGGAGATCACACCTGCTGCGCTGAACTGCTATTGTTTTCACTCTGACTAAATAAATTGTTCCTGATTTTTGAACTGCTAAGCAATTTGCTGATTTTTTCACTTTAATTGAATAAATTTGTTCTTAATTTTGACTCCACGTCTCCTGGTGAATTGAACTGTGTCTGCCACGACATAATTTTGGTGACCCAACGTGATAAGGCAAGGGCCTTCTCATCCACCTGGGGACCCCAGAGCGGAGAAACCACAGGTCCAGTGTAGCCACAGATAAGCACTTTTTGCTACCAAAATAGGGGCTTGGTGGTTTCCCCGACTCTTGAGTGTCCAGGGGGTTGAGGTGGGGACCCTCTGATCATGAACTAAATTGTTGTAAATTAATAAAAAGCTAAAATGAGCAGTTAAAGGAATTTATTCGGTCATAGACTTTTCTGCTTAAGCATGAATGCATGAGACCTGCTTTTTCTCGCTTGCATGAAATTCTGACGGTTCCCCTGTGTGGGGAGTGTTGAGTCTATGCTGTGTCAGTAGAAGGCTTATTCACCCTCAGATGAGAGGGCTAGGCAGAACTATTATAGGAAAACAAGAGGTGCACCTAAGAAAAGCAAGGACAGAGAGTTGTGTTAAATTTTACTCCAAGACGCTGGTTCAGTTTATGGGCTTTTGTGACCTCAGGACTGGGTTGAGGTCAGCAGTTGGTTTATGCTGACTTTCGGAAGAGTAATAAAAGTGTCAATCAAATTCACAGTAAGACTAACACTGAGGGGTATTAAAAGACACATAATTTACTTTGTCTGGAAGTGATTTGCAGTATGTTTATTGTTATCCGGGCTAAGAGAAATGGACGATTTTAAGTCTGCATTTTGTGTGTGAAATGACAGCTAATGTACCACGGATATGTGTGGGTAAAATTACTGCATTCAACCAGTGATTGAGGGGGAAAAAAGCATAATATGTCATAAATGAGATAAAGAGATTACAGAGGAGCAAACAAGAGAAACAGAAGCTAGCTGATGTTTATTTTTTTTTGTTCAAAGTCAGGATATAGAAAAAGGTGAAGACAAATTATAACTTGCAAGTGGATTTTAGTGTAAGGGTATAATTACATGCATACTTTTTGAACAGATGGAGCTTGGGGAGATGATAAATTATAGGTACATGCAGGCGACAATTCAGAGTAGGAGAGATAGGTTGCAGCAGCTCACAGGTTGAAGTGAATAGTGTTGAAGTGAATAGTGAGAGAGGCCTGTTAGAAACAGCTGGTATTGTTAATCACTTCTGGCAGGACAGGTGTTACAGGACCCTGGATGAAACAGGCCATGCTGAGAGGAAATTAAGGGGATTAATGTTGTGGGGGCCTGAGTTTTGGACATTATATGAATGCCAGGCATTTAAATTAGCCTGGTTCTGGCCCAGAGTATTGAAAAACGTTGAAGAATTGCTTTGGCAAAATAACCCCTGGGGATGGCAGTATGTGGACCTAGATACACCCAGGACGATCTGGTCAGAGGAAAGCGGAGTGGATAATAGGGAATTTGTCCCGTATGCCCCTTGGCCAAGTCGAAAGGTGTGGGTAAAAGTAATTACTAGGATGGTGGAGAGAATTCAGTGGGGGACGAAAAGGGAGTTATTTCAGCGAGGAAGAGACCCAGTGATTCAGAGAACGCCCTATAGCTTTAGATTAGTGAAAATATCAACTGTAGAGTGTATAGTGGTTGGTATTGTGACAGGTTCGGTCAAATGGTGTTGGTGTGAACAGTGCACATGCGGAAGTGTTTCATGTTGGCACCAGGTCAGTAGTGGTAAATGGAGCATTAGAAGAGAATTGGAGTACTGGGCGCCCACTAAACCCCTAAATGAGTGGGACTGGACAATGTCAACTGAATGCAGAAGATGAAATGTACATAAGGCAAAATGTTGTAAATTGTTATAAATGGCGTGTGTAGACGTTGGGAGGGAAAAAAACAGGCAGGAAACACCATGTTTTATGTCTCCTGCCATAGAGTTCCCAAATGGCAAAATCCTAAGGCAGTCTGCAGGTAATCGCTGCCATCAAATGGATAACAGGTTGAGTAACACACCCCAGAAAATATCAGGGTTAACTTAGTACATCATTTTCAATCTTACAATTTATAGTTGCTTTCTAAGTAATAACAGTGGTAAGTTAAATATGGGAGTGTTTTCTACAGTAAAACTCAAACTCAAACTTTTGTTCAACGGATGCTGTGTTTACTTTAGGTCCAAATGTTAATACGTGTTAATGTGTTAATACAGTATGGCAAGAGAGAAAACAAAAACAATTGCATTTTATTTTGATCCGTACAAAGTATCACATTATATGTGACTGCTGTGAGTTTCGTTTCCTTCCCGATGTATTCACCTCTTTCAAGTGAACTCTCTTCCACATAACGTTTTATCGTACCATCATGTTTTTGTCATCCCCTAGACTATAAGTATGGGAATATGGCTTTGCTGATGGAGCCACGAATTGGAATACCTAGTCTAAATTTTTAGGTTAAAGGAAACAAGCTCTTAATTATGTAATTAAATAGTCACCACTATTTCCTTCAGAAAGCATAAAATTTGGGACATGTGAATGTGGAGCAGATTAAATTTTGTGCAAAATCCTACTCATATTGTGCTCGCATTGCTGGCATATTTATTGAGGCAGACAGAGACTGAGAGAGAGGAGTAAGATAACGAAAGAATGTAAACATAAACTATGAGTCTAAACTGTTTGAATTACAGGACAAAAACTTGTGTAAATAACATCTCAAAATACTCACCCGATGGGCTGTTTTTTTGGATAAACAATGGGTAGCAACTCAAAGGGGTAGGCCACCTTGCAACCCGTGAGGGGAACCACCAGTGTATACTGGATAGGACAAATCGACTCGCTACCCAACACCTTAATGAGAAAATGGGGAAACTTTCTTCACGCCAATGCCCCAACGGCCCTTCTCGCCTTCCCTATCATTGTACGATAAGATATCAACCCGGCACAGATGTTTGGATGGAAAACTTGTGGAAACAGGAAACTGAAAGGTTGAAAGTTCAGCTGGTAACAAAGTACACCCTAACAGGCCCAGAAGGAGTAGCACTGTCAATAATGGACAATGAATTTATCAGAAAATGGTATGACGTGAGTCAGGCATTCCCACACATCACAGAGTCTAAAGCACTGGGATCCATGGTACGGCGATGGGTTACTGATCTGAAGGTCAGTGGTTCAAACCCCACTATCACCACTGCTGGCCCTTGAGCAAGGCCCTTAACCCTCAATTACTCAGTTGTATAAAGAAATTGATAATTGTAAGTCGCTCTGGATAAGAGCGTTTGCCAAATGCTGTAAATGTAAATGTAAATATTCTATATTCTAAACCCTGATTAAAATCTTATATGGCAATTCAGCCATAGGCAGTCCACAACATGTAGAAATTGAAATACAGGAAATGCAGATGAGTCAAACAGCTAGAAGGGAGGAAGCATTGAGAAAGGACATTATAAAACAGGTACCTAGTGAATTGTGGTCACAACATGACACTGATGTGGGACTGGTAAAATCAGCCACACCCGAGCAGGTTAAATTGAAACCTAATGTTTGTCTTCCTAGAAAGGTGCAATATCCCCTTACAGCAGAAGCCACACAAGGGATAGCGGGCACGATTCAGGGACTAGTGGAAGCAGGAGTGCTTATTCCTACGAGTAGCCCATGTAACATACCGATCTTCCCTGTTCAGAAAGCCGATAAAAAGAGATGGAGGTTGGTACATGACTTAACGGCAGAGAACGAGGTAATAGAAGATTACCCGTCCGTGGTCCCTAATCCACACACATTACTATTAAATATACCACCAGAGGCACGGTATTTCACAGTGACAGATTTGTGTATTACTAAACTCGATCTGGTGGCCCAGGGCTGGCCTCCCTGTTATCAGAGAGTGGCATCAGTTCACTATGCATACTCTAAAGCGTCTGTATCAACCATGTGACACCCAGTGATAATTCACACACATCATAAAATAACAGAACTGTTGGAACATGGACACTTTGTGTTAAATGCTGCCCATACTCGACAATACTCTAGTCTGCTTACCTACCCGGACGTTACAGTAACAAGATGCACCACAGTTAACCCGGCAGAAAGCATACCATTTCAGTTTGAAGGCAATCCATACCAGTGTATAGCTGAAGCATTGGCATACATGAAGCTTAGACCTGATTTGGAATCCTCCCCATTAGAAGAAGCAGACTTAAAATACTTTGTAGATGGGTCATGCTTCACGTACCACACAGGCACACACGCAAGATATGCAGTAGTGCAAAAAATGTCCGATAGTGCTTATCCAGTAGTTGCCCTAGAAAAGATTCTGCAACCATGTTGAGCCCAGAAGGCAGAACTTAAAGCTCTGGCAGTGGCTTGCAGATTAGCAGCAGGTGAAAATGCCAACATTTACACGGATTTGGCTTATGCGCACAGCGTATGTCACCTATTTGGTGCTGTATGGAAACTACTGGGATTCAAAAAGACGGATGTAAGTCCCGTCCAACATATGGCGGAGATCACAGACCCAATGATGCAACCACATTGCCTAGAAATAATTAAGTGTCAAGCGCATAAGAAAGGGAATAATACCATCACACATGGAATTAATGCGGAGGATCACACAGCTCGTGCGGTAACAGGATGTGCCCCGGCCGTAATGGCGCCGCAGATTACAGTGCAACCACAGTTGACCTTAAACGACATACAACGTATGCAAGAGGCAGCCCCACAGACTAAAAAAACACTATGGGAAGAGAGAGGGGCCATGACCGACGCACATGATTTATAGCGCACACCCGAAGGACTTTTAGCGGTACCCTCCACACTCCTCCCCACATTAATAACTGATGCACATGGCCTAAACCATTGTGCAAGGGGTGAAGTCTTGAGGAAAAGCAAAAGACCGGGATATTGGTCACCATACTTACAAGTCCAGGTAGATAAAGTACTTAGGGACTGTGAGGTCTGTGCCTAGTATAATGTTCGGAAAAGAATAAGTACCCCCGTGGGGCAAATACCGATGCCGGAAGGGCCATTTAAACACATAGCCATAGACTATGTGGACATGATGACACCGGTTCGAGGGATGCGGTATATGTTGGTAGTAGTAGACCGATTCAGTAGATGAGTAGAGGCGACCCCCACTAGAAAACAAGCCGCAAAACCTGTGACAAAATTTCTCATGGAAAAAGTATTTCCTCGATTCAGGATACCATCGATCATTAACTCAGACAATGGAACACCCTTCATGCAGACAGCATTGAGAAATGCTATGGCGTGGTTGAGAGTTAAATGGAGATTAGGATGTGTATATCACCCACAGTCCCAGGGTATCGTGGAAAGAGTCATTGGAACTCTAAAGTCAAAAACTGCAAAGATCTCAAGACAAATTGGACTCAACTGGGTGGACTCACTTCCATTAGCTCTAATGCATTAACGGACTGAAGCACACAGTAGAACACACTTGACGTGGAAGGAACAGAAGGGAAGGAACAGAAGGAAGAGAAAAGGACCTTGCAGGAGAACCCCAGTCAAGAAGGCCCGAACCAGGAACCCCCAAACAGGCCCATCAGAAATACAGCCGCTCACAGATATCAGAGAAACACCCCCTGTCAGCTGGAAGTGGAATCACAGAGAGCTTCCAACCCGAGGAATCAGAAGCAGAGGCACTTGGATGGGTCACAGATATCGGAGAAACACCCCAATCAACGGGGGGTGGGGGGGGGGTGGGGGTCGCAGAAAGTTTCCAGTCTGAGGAACCAGGTATGGGGAATTCGAGTGGCTAGCTTATCTCCCTGAGAACAACAACACAGGAACCAACACAGAGATCTACAAACCATCGACATGGACGAATGGATTTCCATGTACAACATGCATTTCTCCCCGAATGAACCAGAACCAGCCCCACGGAGACATAGGTCACTAACATCCGGCCGATATAACAAGGTAATCACAAGGAGAGACTTAATAGATGAGGCACAAGTGTATGGCTATGCAGAAGGCCAAGGAACAACATTAATCACTATGAATGGTCAAACAAGGACATTTAAGATATCTCAAATAAAACAAGAAGACACCAGAATGGCGATACCTGACAAACGCAAAGGGATGAGAATGGGGAACTGAACGGAGACAGTAATTCACTCAACCTTGTAATGTATGAAGAAAAGAACGAAGCACAAGCAGAACTCTGGAACAAGGCCCAAGCCAATGTGTGGTACCAGTGGGCAAAATATACAGCACAAGAATGTACTGGAAAAGATGAGGTGTGTGTGGTATGTGCATCAGGAAGGAGAAAATTAAAGGTAGCACCACTTACCTATACACAGTTCAGACAATGGATTGCAGAAATATATGGAACACAGGTAATCCAGGACACTTCCTTCACTTTATATAGAAACCATGTTAATGTCACTTATCCAACTATAGCACCTTTAAATGATACGATGTGCCCGTATTGGTGTATACTGTATGCAGGAGTTGGAAATGTCAAACTTCAAAAGAACATGTGGGAATTTTTTTAGATGGCCCCAGACGACTCATCTGAGGCCACCTAGTGACAGAGTGTCCTTTATATGGGCAAGGAATCACACGTTTGAGTGTTACAGGAACAAGGGGATCAGAAATGTGGGTAACTTTACTGGTAATTGCAAAAAAATATGGGATATAAGCAACACAAAATTCTCAGTGGAGTCCTTCCAGGATAAATGGGGAGTAGTCAAAACCAAAACGGTAAATGGGAACTCAAAGGGAATCGTGGGATAGTATAGAAAGATACCACCAGTGCTGCAACATCAAACAGTACCACTCGTGGATATATGGTGGGTTTGTGGAGGAATAAGGCTAAGGAGTGCTCAGCCACTCTCTTGGTCCGGATTATGTACTAGAGTAATGATAATCACAGAGGTTCAGATGTATAAGCCCGGGGAGGACATGGGAAGAATCAAAAGAGATTACCAGTCTGACCCAAAGGTATATTTGGATGCCATAGGGCAACCCCGGGGAATTCCAACAGAATACAAGGCAAGGAACGAAATAGCGGCCGGCTTTGAGTCAATCTTTATATGGGTCACAATCAATAAGCATGTTGAATGGATAAACTGTATATATTATAATCAGCAACGATTCATTAACTATACTGATGAAGCATTGCGGGTGTTAGGGGAACAGGTAACTGCCACCAGTACCATGACACTCCAAAACAGACAGGCGTTGGATTGGCTAATGGCAAAAGAAGGAGGTGTGTACGTGCTCTTCGGAGAGCCTTGTTGTTCTTTCATCCCCAATAACATGGCCCCAGGAGGCACCTTCTGTCGGGCAATGGAGAAGCTTGGAAGCGGTAAAACAAAATGGAGGATCTGTTATATTATCCACTGAATGGTTTAGTCAACTTTTTGTTAATTGGGGATGGTTAATGAGAGTGGCAATAAATGTGGCTATAGTGCTTGTAATAATTGCTCTATTGGTGTGTTGTCTACCCCCCCTAATCAAAGGAATATGTATAAAGGCAACCATCAAACAAATGTCAGTGATAATGCGACCCCAGGGAGTGAAAATGAAATACCTCAAGTTGAAGTAAATGTAATTGAGATAAGCTCATCAGGACCATTGCCAGAAGGAGGAAGCCGGGTAAGTGAATTTTAATTGTAATTGGGCATAATTCGGGCGGGGGGGGGGGAGGTTTCATCATTAGTGTTTGGATTCCTTATCCCAAGGTCAGGGGTTCAAGCCCCACTCCCAACAGGTTGTCAGTAACTGGGTTCTCAAATGTCGGCCATGTCTCTCACTGTCTATGTAAAAGAACCATTGCTGATTTGTGGGGGGACTGGGAACAGTTCTTCCTGGAGACGCGGAGGGAAGTAACGATGTTGACAAAGGAGACGCCCTTGCACAGATTACAGCCGACATCTTGCTGAGGCCGGGAACGGCTCATCGTGAATGGCTGCTTGCACAAAGCGAATGGCAAGGATTTGTCACTTACACCCAGAATAACACCCAAGAACAGATACAACAGGCAGCAGTGCGGGCACTGACTGAAGTAGGAATACAACTGGCAACATTAACAGGACTGATGATATTTCAACGGGCCAAAGTCACGGGCCAGAAGATAAGGAGCACCTTGAGTGCTAGAAGAGAATGGACTCCTGTCGGGTCACCAGCTACATAACATACACTACACAAGATTAGATGTTAGCATAAAATTGTATATAATCAGTATACACCCACAAGTACTTTTGCAGTTCATTCATTCATTAATTTTCTGAACCGCTTAATTCTAATTAGGGTTGCGGGGTGGCTGGCGCCCATCTCAGCCAACTCTGGGCGAGGGCAGAGTACACCCTGGACAGCTCGCCAGGCCATCGCAGGGCAGAAACACGCTGAAGGCTATGCAGCCTACTCTTGACGAAAATCAGCAATGGTTCTTTTACATGCCTTTGACCATAGAGAGTGAGGGACATGGCCGGCATTTGATAACCGTTAGCTGCACTGAGGGGACAGCAGTGAGAACCCGTTGATAGTGGGGCTTGAACCCCCGACCTTGGGATCAGTAATCCAGCAATCAGTAATCCAGCAGTAATCCAGCAATCAGTAATCCAGCACCCTACCACCGGGCCACCACTGCCCACTTTTGCAGTTCTTTTCAAATAATTTTGTTTTTTGTTTTCTTCTTCCTTTCTTATGAAGTATCACACACCCATATATATAATCAGTATATAATCACCAGTGATTTTGAATTTCTTTTCTGTTTTTACTTCCTTTCTTATGTAACATCATAAACCAATGTATAATTAGTATATCATCACAAGTGATTTTAATTTTTGCTCTATAATCAGTACATAACAAGTATTTTGACTTTTTTTGTGATCACATATCCAGTATTTAGACTCTTTCCTTTGTTATTTTGTACTCAGTGTTTCAATTTTTAGTTGTTTCTCTGTGTAGACATACTCAGTATTCCAATTGTTGATTGTTTTCCTGTATACTCATAATTGGTATTGCTACTTTTCCTCTGTAATCACATAATCAGTATATAGTCACAATAATTGATTTTTGAAAAAAAAAAATGCATTAGATAGATTAGACATGCATTTTATTCTATAGATTGTTATGTGACCAAAAGGTTACATTATACAAGTTTATCAAACATAATCATGCTTCTACATTATTTTATTTTATTTATTATTACTACTTTAACACATTTATATATCAAAAAATTAATATTTTCAATGTTATGGCTCATAAACCCATTTTTAGCTCTCCCGAGTCTGTAAAAGTACCTATATGCTGTATCTCAAGAATCGCAATAGATACAGACATGCACTTGATACCAAAATATCTGCAATACCCAACTTTATATTCAACTTTCACACATTTATGGGATTTAAACCAATACCATTTTTGAAAGGAGTGGGATTTGAAGAGTACATTTACAAAATTGCATGCTTGTATCACTATTTGAACGATTCTTTCACTTATCTGCTCCACTTGTATTACCCCTGGCAAAAAGTATAGAATCACCACTCTTGGAAGATGTTCATTCAGTTGTTTAATTGTGTAGAAAAAAAAACCCAATCACAATCATGCCACAAAGCTATTTTCATTTAACATTCCAACCTTCTGGCTTTATGAAACACTTACAAAAATAAAAAAATAAAGAAAATTGTAGTCAACTGCAACTGTTTTTACAGATCAAAGAGAGGAAAATATATGGAATCACTCAATTCTGAGTGATCCTATTGCACGATGCATTATCATCCTGAAAAATGATATCATCATCACCTGTCTGTGTCTGTTCCCCGAACTAAACAAAAATGTAAAAACAGAGAGTTTGTTTTAGTAATCTTATTTACATAAATTTAATTCATACTGAATCTACAGCCAGCACCATTGATCTAAAAATAGGATTGTTAAATGTTAGATCTCTTACGTCTAAAGCGCTTATTGTTAATGAAATCATTACTGATCAGGAGTTTAGTGTAATGTGTTTAACAGAAACATGGATAAAACCCGGATACACTTATATACACCAACCTCGTCTAACTGGCAGAGGAGGAAGCACTGCAGTTATTTATACTGATAATCTAGGCCTTATACAAAAATCTAGACATAAATTTAATGCATTTGAAATTCTACTGGAAGACGTGGAGTCAAAAATTCTACATACTAATATGACATACGTTCCCGGAAAAAAAATATGCCCACACAGCTAATTCCTTTAATTATTATTTACAGACCCCCAGGGCCTTACTCTGAATTCCTATGTGAATTTGCAGACATCATTTCAAACCTGGTTGTTTCTTTAGATAAAGCATTAATTGTTGGTGAATTTAATATTCATTTTGATAAACCAGAGGATTCTTTAAGAACAGCGTTCCTGTCTATTCTAGATTCAGTAGGGATAAATCAGAATTTAATAGGACCCACCCATAATGCTGGCCACACTCTAGATTTAATACTAAGGTTTTACTAACTCCACAGAACTCAATCAAGCTACCGAGTGCTTTGAGTCAAATTTATGCTATACGTTAGATAATGTAACCCCTCTGAAAAGAAAACCAATCATAGAGAAAAAATTAGCACCCTGGTATAATGATGACCCCGTAAATTAGAAAGAAAATGGCGTCAAACTAAATTAATGGTACTCCAACTAGCATGGAAAGAGTCTCCTTAACTATAAAAAAAGCTCTTAGTGCTTCTAGAGCAATATATTTCTCACATCTAATAGAAGATAACAAAAATAATCCAAAATAC